>CM055100.1:14890122-15055122 GCA_029204225.1 Diphasiastrum complanatum | reverse complement strand
GCGTTCTTCCTTGGTTGTCCTACCTGGTCATAGTTTGCTCCCACGCTCAGTGGCCGACAACCAGTACCGCGAAAGAAATTTTCTATGCAACATTCACATTTTACGGTAGGATTTTTTATACAATCACGCCAATGCTCCACAAAAGAAATCGATAAAAAAATTTGTCATAAGATTTTATAATTTTTCATGGTTTTTTCCAATTTGCAACAACACAACAATGTTTCATGAAATTCAAATCTTTATGAACTTTGATTTTTTGATTTTGTTAAACCACTCTCTTAATTTCTTATATTTTGAATTTCTTTCCAATTTATTTAAACATCCATATCTGTTTCGTTTGAGCTCGAAACCAAGTCATGAGCTAAATATCTAATCAAAATTTTCATAATCATTATTCAATCTTTTGAGTGCCCCCTTCTCTAAGTTAATTCCTTTCTTATTTTCTCATCAACTTTATTGCTTCATAACTTTTCGATGTGAGCTTGGATTTCAAAGTTGTAAAAAGCAAAATTGTTCTATGTGTGGTGATCTACAAGTTGAGCACATTCATTATATCCAAAAACTAAGAGGACCCATATATAACTTCCAACCAAATCCCTAAAATCCACACCTTTCATTTTATATTAATAGATTCATTTTTTGAGGACTCAAAAATTTAAGTGGGTTGAGAAGAGATTTTCAAATGCCTATGAAATTAGACTATAATAAATTTTAGTTGGTCAACTCATAGTCCACAAGATTTTTTATCAATCATTAGTGATAGATTTCGAGTATAGTTAAAATGTTCAACTTCCATCTAATGACAAAATACAATCCGATTTTATAACCTTGCTTTTGATGGACAACCAAGTTCAATCAGTATTGAAGATCGGGTGATTAAACTGAAGGTTTACTTTCATCACCATTATTCTGAGGAGGATAAAATCTATCTCACCTCATTGTGCATTTAAAGACAAGTTCAAACATGGTGGGACACTCAAGCATATCTAGTTACAAAGCTTTGGAGTAAATTCAAGTTTGCCCGTGTATTGATAGTGTTACAAAATTTTACATGATATTTGAATATCTCAAACAAACTAGATTTGTACAACAACTCAATCATCAATTTTTAAAGTTGATTCCAAAGACAACATTCAAGTATAGAAAATGCTTGAACTACTATATGGATTTCCTTCAAGCGCCTATGAGAAATGATGGATTAAATTTTATGGAGTTAAATGATATGATGGATCGATCACGATGACAAGTGCATCTCTTGTCATCAAAGTTTTCACTTAAGTGAAGAATCTATTAAAATGCCAATATTCGGCCAACAATAGTTCGGTTGGGTGGTCTACTAAGCTTGTCATCAACCAAAAGGTGACGACAAGTGAATCTTTTTTCATCAAACTTTTCACCTAAGAATCTACCAAAAAGCCAATACCTAACAGTTTGGTCCACTAAGGTGCCCTAGAAAGGTGATGGCAAGAGAATCATTAACTATCAAACTCTTTTACTTGAGTTGATAACCTACCAAAGTGTCTATATGCAAATAACAATAGTTGGTGGGTCCACTAAGTTTCTTAATCTTTAAAAGGTAATGTCAAGAGAATCGTTTTTCATTGAACATTTTTACTAAAGATGAGAACCTAGCAAAAGCCAATACCTAGCCAACAATACTTGGGTCCACCAAGCTTGTTGCCCCTCAAAAGATGACAGTAAGAGAATTTTTTCTCCACCAAAGATTTTCAACTACTAAAAAGACAATAGCGAACATATAATAGATGTGCTTACAAAGCTTGCCAACTTTTGAAAGGTGCTGGCAAATAAGTATTTTTCATAAAATTGTCTTTTTGAAATTTAGCCTAGTCAAAATCATCAAAAATATTTTGAATTGAAAACTTGGCACAAAGCCAAAACAATGGGTCCCTTGCAAAGAAAACCAAAAAAAGATGCTCACTAAGCTTGCCGACCCTCGAAAAGTGATGGCAAATAAGTCATTCTTTGTAAAAAGGTTTTTGAACTTTAGTCTTGTCAAAATCATCAAAAATATTCTAAATTGAAAACTTGCCACAAAGCCAAGACAACGGGTCACGTGTAAAGAATGTGTGTTTACTAAGCTTATCGACCCTAAAAAAGAGATGGCAAATAAGTCATTCTCTGTAGTAAAGCTTTTTAAAATTTAGTCTAGTTAAAATCATAAAAAATATTCTATATTCAAAACTTCCCACAAAGCTAAGACAATGGGTCCCTTAAGAAAAAAAAAAACGAGAAAAAGTTGTTTACTAAGCTTGCCGACCCTCACAAAGTGATAGCAAATAAGTCATTATCTGTAAAAAAGTTTTTGAGATTTAGTCTAATTGAAATAAAAAATATTCTAGATTAAAAATTTACCTTAAAGCCCAGACAATGAAAATGAGAAAAAGTGTGTCTACTAAGCTTGTCGACCCTCGAATTGTGATGGTGAATAAGTCATTCTCTGCAAAAAAAAAAAAAAGAGTCTTTTGAAATCCGCTCTAGACAAAATCATAAAAAATATTCCAAGTCAAAAGCTTTGCCACAAAGCCAAGACAATGGATCTCTAATGAAGAAAATGAAGAAAAGTGTGCATACTAAGCTTGTCGGCCCTCAAAAAGTGATGGCAAAAAAAGTCATTATCCAAAACAAAAAGTTTTGGAAGTTAGTCTAGTCAAAATCATAAAAAATATTTTGAATTGAAAACTTGCCATAAAGCCAAGACAATGGGTCCCTTGCAAAGAAAACGAGAAAAATTCTTTTAATTAGACCATTTCTTATTTAAATGCATCACATCTTCACACACACACACACACACACACACACACATTGATAAGAGCAAAAAATCAAGCAATGGCATCTCATGCCAAAATTTGGGCCACGGCTCTCTTTCTCACAATCTTAAGCATTCATCTCCAATTGGCAATGAATTTGCACCTACGACAACTTACACAAGCCATTGCAACAACTACGCCAATCGGACGTCGTATCATAAATGACCTCCCTGGTAAGACGTCTTAGCAACTTTACTGATTTCTTTGAGCTTACACCCTTCTGTCTTTATGTAGCTGCTAAAGCAAAGAATAAACTACTTCTCTAATTTATTTATCTTTTTATTTTCAATGGATCGTTTAATAGCTCATGATCATCATCCATTGTGTGAGTGACTAACCTATGAATTTCGTTTTTCAGATAAACAATGTTCTTTCTGGCAATGTCTTCTTGGAGGCCTATGTGGTAGCTCGCCTTATTGCTAGTTTATAAACACTACAATAAAACACTTGAACCTTATTGCAATTGGCTCAGAGGATGGTAGCAGATTTGTGCTATTTTATAGATTTAGCAATAGATCTCCTCTCACTTTCCTTTGCAACTTAATTTTCAAGTGTGCATTAATATAATGGTTTGAAGTTGTCAAACATTCAGATGTGATCTCAAAGTGGCTATAACTCTCCAACCACGATGTCTATTTACTTGTTGAGATTTTTAAAATAGCATTCAACTCAACACGTGAATGTAGCGCTTAGTTTGAAAATTGAATGCATACATGTATGAGTGGTGTTAGACTTAAATACAAATGGGCATTGTTACCATTTGTTTTTATATAGAGTATATTAATGAGCTTATGATAAGCTACTACATCATAGAAAAGCAAAGAGAATTCTACTTCTACTTTTCTAGATTGAAATACACATAACTAAGTGTCATGTGCTGCATGTAATTAGCCAATGAGGTTATAAATGCAATGCTAAATATAGTCATGGAGCTAATTAGACTAGAATTAGTAGTCAATAAGGCAATTAGTAAAGTGGCTTGAACAACCGTGCTATAGTTGTAAATAGCGGGCCTGTAATAATGGATGTAAGGCCCATTTTAGCTAGATAAGGCCTCAAACTTATAGTAGAAGCACAAGGGACCACTATAAATAGTTGAGGTCATGCTAAATTTGGAGTCTTTCATTTGTCTAATTTGGATTCTAAGTATTCTTGAAGTTTCTCTTGGATGATATTGGTCGTTCATGTGCCTAAAATCAAATGAGAGCTTTGATCATGCACTAGATTCAAGCCCTATGCTTTGAATGATCATTGATGATAAATAATGATACCTTACTTTACCTATTTTGGTAAAGTTTTGCTACAATTATCCATCTTCTTGATTTTTTGAGTAGTTCTCTTGATTTTCTTGTTCTTCCATGCTAATTTGATGTTCAAGATTGGTTTGGATGTTTGAATGCTAAGATTGGCACATGAAAATTTTGGTATTAGAGCATTAGATCCCTTTCCCATCAGATTTGGTAGTTTTCTTTAAGTTTGGTTGAATTCTTTTCACCTGGCGTCTACATCCGTTGTCCACCCATATTCGGATTTGATGATTGGCTAGTTGAAATTGTTGAGTGTGGTCTGTCCAGAGAAGTGTTGCAGTCCGCCCATTTGGATCTTCTTGGACATGGCAAGAAATGCGTGTTCACCCGTAACTATTGCGGACTCGTCACGTAAGCCCCGATGGTCGTAGGGTCTCTCTCAAATAACTGTTGTCGCCACTTCGGTTGTGGTTGGAGGGCGGGTAAGGCTTGCAGTTCTTTTCCCTTGATGGTCTGAGCTGAGAATGATAACTGCCAGCCGTCTCTTGATGACTCGTGGGAATATTTGGATAAAAATTCATTGATGTTCTCCTCCACAGATTTCGGTCTTTGGAAGGCCCGACTGGCAGATATCATTCGTGACCCTCTGAATGATGTTGTTGGGCCCTGGCTGGTGGTTGCGCCTTGGCTCTGGTCGCACGTCTCAGCGGCCACATCTGTCTGCCCTTGGTCCTGGCCTTTGGACCCTTGATCTGGTTGAAATCCCCATGCTGCCTGCTGGCTCTGATCTTGGCTGGTACTAGCCTGTGCAGCGTCAAAATTAGGTGGTGGTGGAACTACCATGGGGGAGGGCTGGGCCTTCGTTTCCATGTATTTCTAGCATGCCTTGAGTGCTTGCTTGGCCTGGGCGAGCTCTTGCGTTGCGCTTGCCCGATACTTATTGAACTCCACCTGGTAGTTGTTTAGGGTTTGGCTATAAATCTGCCTGATGCCATAGAAGATTCATCTCTGATTGGGAAAGCGGCCTTGTGTCTAGTGCAGATTGAGCTAACCAGACGAGCTTCTCATCTTGTAAGGCTTTAACCTCCATCTCCAAGCGCGTGTTCTCTACTTCCAAAAGTGTAAGTTGCGTCTGGATGGGGACAAATCGTTGGGATGCTTCAGTTTGAAGCTCCTGCACCTTTGTGGAGGCCTCCGTCAGCACATTGGAGAGGCTTTGAATATATTTGTTTAGGCCCTCGTCCTTCTGCTGCAACTTGGCAATCTCCTGGTGCCCTGCTTGTTCGTGTTGTTGAGCCAGAATTAGCTCTTGCTGCAGCTTGGTGAGGTCTGCTCGCAGTTGTGTATTACTTGTTGCCAGTTGTCGTACCTTGCTTTCCAGAATAGCTTTGGCTGCTACCGCATCCAAGATGTATTTTCCTAGGGTTTGGTACGTCGTCATTAGATCTGTGGGGGCAGCTGATACACTGGCACTAGCAGGGGCTTGTGTTGTATCGGCCCCGATGACTTATGAAATTTCGTCGTCATTGTCTTCAATTAGATTTTCATTTATCCTGATGCCATCTGGGGCGGTAGGGTCAACCCGATCTGGTGATGCTACAAAAACTGTTTGTACAAATGCGTCATCAGGCAGCGGTTGGCTGCCCTCGGCAACCTCTGGTGAAGCGGGTGGAATGTGAGAAACAACTGTGGAAACAGAGGCGAGGACGGTTCGTCCGAACGAGAGAATGGGAGGAACAGTGGGGAACTGAAGGGTGGTGTGGAGTATGGAAGAAGTTGAGGATGGAGCAGAAAGTGTCTGGCATGGGGGTGAAAAATTGATAACTTGCATCCATGCTAGAGTGTCGAGGGACAGTTGTGAAGCAGAAGGGTTGAATGTGAGAGGAGCAACGGTGGTGGCAGGAGTAATGGAGAATGCGATGGTGATGGATGGAGAAACGGACACTGGAAGAGAAGTAGAAGTGGTATCAACAGAAAAAATGGGGATGGAGACAGAAATAGGATGGAATAGAAAGAGGTATAGCGACAACAGTAATTGGAGTGGGGGGTTGCATGGAAGAAGAAGTGGTGGTGGTTAATGGAGTAGTTAGTGCGACAGTGGAGACACGTCGTCGAGTAACAAGTGGAGATGTGGATGTAGAGGCAGCGCCATGCATTTGTTTGCTGGTCGTTGTGTTAATGACTGCAAGTTGGGATGAGGTAGATGCTTGAGATGGTGGGTAAAGGTTAGTATGTGGCACAAGGTAGATAAGAGGGATGAGCGTTGGAAACCGTGCACTTTCATCTCGAGAAGTGTGCATGCAAAGCTACACAACAGGGGGCCAGCTGCGATTCGCTCACGGTTGTTGGGTTTGATGGAGTTTGTTAGTTCTCGAATAAGGAAGCTATGCCAGTCGTATGGCACAACGGAGGGGTTAGGGAATTCCAGAAAGGATTCCACTATCTGACTCAACAGCGTAGACTGGATTCTGTCCTTGCGAAATGTTGAAATAGCCAGAAAGTTATTCAACAGATGCGCAGCTATCTGAACGACGAGTTTTGTGATAGCTTCTATCATGTAACTATTATTAGTCTGGATGGGAATTTCTGGTGTAGTTTGGGTGACGAATGGTTTGATCAGAGCTTTGGCATGGTGATGGGAGATGGGTTGACGATCACCGGACATAATGCCAATGGTGATCATCGAGTCGGCGTTAATCTTGACCTTGTACATGGTACCTTGGTACAGGAAGTGGAAACGAGCCTTGTCCTCGTCCCAGGTGGCGTAAGCATGAAGGGTGAGGCCCATATTAATCTCAGAATGGAAGAGAGCCAAGTAAAAACCCATTGCTTCAAGGAGGAGGGGTCCGGCTGTCTGCAGCCATGGTTGGATCAAAGTGTCAGAGGGTAGAGGCCAAATCTGCGTGGCCTCGAGGATGTCACGTTGGATCACCTATTTGGTGCCAGAGTCTTCAGAGGATGAGGAGGCCATGTTAGCAATAATGATTAGTGGTCGAAAAAAGTCCGAAAAGTAGAAAAACGATGGAAAATGAAAGGAAATAGTAGAAAACTGAGAATAATGAGTGTTGGATGACAATGATTGTAGTTCAGAGCGCAGATCGGTGTTTGATATGAGCAGATGACAGCTAGTAGGAAGTTTGGCTGAAAACAGAAAACTTGGTATTTTCAGTGAAAAATTTCGGTAGAGCTTTGCTAGCAAAGGTGACAAATGACTTGAATTCAGCCCTTATATAGCGGAATTTAGAGTGCGTATTAGGTGAAATTCACTTTCCCTTGTTCAGTTCCACCCAAATTTTGGCAGGCACCTTCTTCACAAAATTCTAAGACCTCAGGGAAGTCTGCGAGATTTCAGAAGGTGATTTGACTGCGATGCGAAGGTTCTGCGAGGGTTCAGGCTGTCTGCGAGGGTTCAACTCTCGCAAGAAGTGATCTCTCTCACAACTTGTTCCTATGATTGGATTTTCAATATCAAACCATGTAGGCAAGCTAATTTCACTGCTCTGATTCCATTTAGGCACCTTGCGAGAGTTGGTAAGTTGATCTTGATGCTCTGCGAGGGTTCACTGGTACTTTCTCACCTTTTTTTCATTGAAAACTCTCACACAAGCACTCTCTGTGTCCTGGTCTCACTAAGATGGAACTTCAGAGGGCTTTGCGAGAGTTCTTATGAAGATTTAATTTTTTTTGAATTTTTTTAAGGGTTTTTTTTGAATTTTGTATGATTTTTCTCTGATTTTTACAATCTGTTTGGAACTAACTCTCGCAGGCTTCTATATAGATCTAGGACAGTACCCTGGAGCTACTGCCAGTCATGCAAGGGTTAATTCCCACTGATTCTGGAGATATAAAAATCTGATGAGTTTTTTTGGCTCTTTTTCTCTCCAAAATGCAGATTGGTGTGTTTTTTGAGTTTTTTGGGTGATTGATTTGGGTTTCAAGCCCTTAGAGGTTGGTCAGGGCCTCCTCTACCCTCTCACACCTCCTCCGCTAGCTGTGAACAGTCCAAACACAAAAAAAATACAGAAAACTAACTCTAAACTCCCAAAAATCTACCTAAACTACTCTAAAAAGCAAGAAAATAACTAAAATGCAACTAAACTAGTTACTGGAAACCTATCCCCGGCAACAATGCCACTGTAGGGTCGTAGAACTTTCGTAGTATAGCCCTTCCGCCTGTCAACAAGGGTTAGATCACTAGATAGGTGCCTAACTATGCATAGATACTACTTTTAGTTAATTTCCTACTTCCTCCCTTAACTCTACTCACCACTATACTACCCCTCTTTTACTCTACTCCTCTACACTAGCATTCATCATAGTTTTGGTTGAAGGGAAGGGATGGAGAAGAAGAGATTGAGAAGAGAAGAGAAAGAGAGAGAAAGAGAGTGAGGGTGGAGGTTAGCTCAAATGCTTCTTATGCTTGCTAATGGAAAAACATTCACTATGACAAACAATAAAACATGGAAATAGAAAGCAATAGAAAACACAACCAAGAGCAATAGCAAGTAGTGAATAGCAAATGAGGATGCTTCTCTTCCAAAAATGGTAGAGTTTCCTCCTTCTCATTAAGCATGGAAATAGTGTACAAATGGTGCCTTTTTATAATATGGGGAAGGCCCTTTCCCCTCAATCTTATTGGCTAATATTCACAATGATCCTAACCATTCATCTTGGACCCAACTTGATCCAAGTGTCCACAAAAAGTACATTAGAAATCACAAAATTCATGTGAGTCCCAATTTAAACCCAACTCTAAAAAGTGATCTCTAAGTTTAAAAATGACATTGAGCCTCTAGTTTTATTTTAATTACAAGGCCCAAGTCAAGTTTATTTTATTTACAACTTCAATTGCGTGCTCATTGGGCCATGGCTTATACACGCAGGATGCCATGCCCTCGCAACACATTTTATTGGAGGATTTTATTTATTTATACTTTGTTGGGAATACCCCCAACAGGGTCAAAATTTTTCGACCCAATGGTAAAAGAATCTGTCCCTTGGTCGGCGCGTCGGGTTGGGTCAAAATTTTCGTCAGGTTGGGTAAAAAATTTTTGACCCTTGGTCGGGTCGGGTCGAAATTTTTCGAGTCAGGTCGGGTCGAGTCAAAATTTTGACCGTTGGTCGGGTCGGGTTGAAATTTTTCGACCCAATGGTTAAAAAATCTGACCCTTTGTCTGGTGGGTTGGGTTGGTTCAAAATTTTCCAACCCTTGGTCGGGTCGGGTCTAGATTTTCCAACCCAGTGTATTTTTTCGACCCAATGGAAGAAATCTGACCCAAAGCATTTTCCCACCCAATGTCATCCTTGTCAAAAACAGATTTTTCAATCCAACGCGACCCAGTGTATTTTCCGATCCAGTGTGTTTTTCCGACCCAATGCGTTTTTCCGACTATATTGTGACCGCAAATCAAATCAAGTGTAATGTTGAAGCAGTCCATGCTGTGAATATTATGCGATTGCTATGTAATGCTATGTAGTGTGGATTATATTTTGGCATCACTGGGTGGACGTCTGATCTTGGGTATCGAAAAAATCCTGCATTCCGTCACTTGGGATGTCATCTATAGGCATAACCACGACAATCTCATTGCTCGTAGGAGCATTGAATTGCCTATTGGCTCCAGACACTATGTAGAGACAAATATTCTTCGTAACGTTCTCACGCATGATTATTTGAGAAACGTTCTTAACACGGATTCTTGACCTTTTTTGCCGGCAAAGCGTGACGTTTTTGTCAACATAAGCATGACATTTTTTACGGCAAACACACATTCTCTCTCTAAAAGAGTTTTATACTATATGTATATATATAGTATGGCATTTTTAGATAAAGAGCCATTAGAAAAGTGGAGCAAAAATAGTCGTTGAATAAAGCCACGTATCTTGCATTACTAGGGATAATTGTCAAATACTTTCTTATTATAATTTTGAGCCTCTTTGTTTTTTCTTTTATGCAAAATTCGAAAATCCTGGAGCTTTATGGGACTACCACAATTTTATATAAAAAATAAATCACAAATTACAATAAAACAATTGCCACAAAATTATATAAAAATTAAATTACAAATTACAATAAAAACTAAAACCCCCCGCCTCTCTCTCTCTCTCTCTCTCTCTCTCTCTCTCTCTCTCTCTCTCTCTCTCTCTCTCTCTCTCTCTCTCTCTCTCTCTCTCTCAACCTAGAGCAGTGATGGTGGACATGGCTTGTTTTGGGCTGTCGCTGCTCCTCCTCTGAAGTACTTTTGCCTACAAATAGAGGAGAGGAGAGAGTGAGCGAGGAGTGAAGAGAGTGAGCTGGGAGAGAGGAGAGGAAAGGAGAGAGTGAGGAGCATGGTGGCACGGGCCCACCACTGAATGGGGGAGGTGAGTGAAATATCACAGTTGATGAGAGAGTAATATGAGCACCACACAAGAAGAAGCATTTCATCATGATCTCATGACGCTCTTTCGAAACAAGGAATGAGCGAGTTGAGCTGAGCTATACAGGAATCAGTTGATCTCATATCCATCTCTTCTTATATTAATCTATTTTCACAAAACAGTTAAGGTTTGATAAATCTCGAGGAGCTGAGCTTTTCACAAATCAGCTGATCTCATCCTCGTCTTATACTATTGTCCATTTTTCACAAGAGAGCATAGCAAGGGTCAAGTTTTGGCAAAGCTTGAGGCTTGACAATTACACTAAAGAAAAGAGCCTGATTAGAGTAGATAGCAAGCTTGAGAGCAAAAGAAATCGGCTATCAGATGTTCATCAATGGTGAGAAAAAAAAAAGCGATAGCTGGGCGTTGTGGGTTGAAGGTGGATCAGAGTGTGTGAAGAATTGAAAAAGATATCTATGTTAGATATAGGGGTCTTATGTTTTTTACATCAAGCATCTAGGTGTAGGATGTTGATAGGAACAAATTTGGCATAGATGGCAAATTATTTATTTCCACTTGTAATGCCACTATTGAGCCAAAATAGAGTAAGAGGCTAAACTCGTGCCAATTAGAGTGTAGACAAGTGTAATGTTTTTGTTTGATGAATTCTAAGAGGTCCAATAGGATTTAGAGGTGGAACCATGTGAGGTCCAATAGGAATTTGAGGTGTGCTTGAATATAGTCCAATAGAATTAAGAGGTGCATGGATCAATGGTCCAATAGAATTAAGAGGTGACAAAGTATTGTCCAATCATAGTTAAGCATAGTGGTAGCTCGTGGATCTACTAGTATCATTGTACTCCTCGTTTTGAAGCTAATTGATTTGGTGATCATATGGATTTTGTGTGTTATTGGATTTCTAGCTTTCTCTCTCTACTCGAGAGCTCATGATAATTTTTCTCTCTCTACCCAAGGAGAGCAGCTTGTTTTTACTTAGATTATTTTTTGAATACTTCCCACATGTGTGAGTGAGAGTTGGAAGTGATTGAATGCATGTAGTAGTGTGTTTTTGCCATAGGATCTAAAATTGATCTTGAATCTCAATCTAATCTTAATCTTGGTGCATCTACACACCTTAGGAGATCACAAGTACATGTTGTGGACAATCCACACGTGTGAAATTCAACAGAGTGCTCCGAGGTGTGTAGAGGTAATTTAGCTGAAACTGAGATCAGGGAGGAGGACAACTACTTTGGTAACTTTCATATCCTTTTTCAGAATGCAGGTGCTTTTGAAATGGGTCTTTGCAGCAATGACACTCATGATATTACTGCCACCGCCTGCATTTGTGTAGTACAATGGAATTATAGTGACGCGGGAAAATCTATAGGCATTGTTGGCCTTCAAGCTCATCCTGGAGGATCCTCATAGAGCTTTGGTAAGCTGGAATGAGAGCTCAGGACAGGGAGCATGGGCTCTTGGGTGGGAGTAAAATGCTCTCATGGGCAAGTGATAGTTCTGTAGGCGAGGGGTTGGGTGGGATGATCTCAGAGTAGGTGGGACAGTTAACTCAGCCTCACAAGCTCAATCTTCACACAAATAGAATCAGAGGAGCCATCAGCTGTCCTTCCTAATCTCTGTGGTTTGTATTTGTTCGCAAACTAGCTCTCTGTGACCTTCCCTGCAGGTATTAGGAACTCGCATGTGCTTCAAGCTCTGGATTTGACTAGCAAGAAATTGGTGGGATCGATCCCTGAAAGCCTCCTCTAAGCTCTTCATGGTGGATTTGAGCTTCAACAGCCTAACATGATCCATACTGGCAAAATGCGCCACCAACCCATCTCTCACAAATAGAATCGGAGGAGCCATTCTAGTGTATTTAGTTGTCCTTTCTAGTCTCCGTGGTTTTTACTTGTTCACAAACCAGCTCTCTGGGACCATCCCTGCAGGCATTGGGAACTCGCCTGTGCTTCAAGATGTGGATCTGAGTAGCAACAACTTGGTAGGATCGATCCCTTCAGAGCTGACAGCCTCCTCTAAGCTATTTTTGGTAAATCTGAGCTTCAACAACCTAACTGGATCCATACCCGCAGAATGCGCCACCAACTCATCTCTCACTATACTTAATCTATCGAATAATCAGCTCACATGAGTTTTCCCGGACATGTGAGGTGGCAATGGCAGCACATATCAACTGTAGTCCTTCATTGCAAACAACAATAATTTCTTAGGTAGCTTGCCTCTATTGCTCGAAAATCTTATGGCTTTGTAGGCCCTTGATCTATCAGATAACCATTTCAATGGCGAATTCCCGGTGCATTGGCTCACCTTGTCAATCTCACTGGCTCGGTTTGTCTATCTCACCACGTTCAATGTTTCCTACAATCTCCTTACTGGCCCGCCTGCTGCTCACGAGAGAGAGAGAGAGAGAGAGAGAGAGAGAGAGAGAGAGAGAGAGAGAGAGAGAGAGAGAGAGAGAGAGAGAGAGAGAGAGAGAGACCCGCCTAGTGCTCGAGATCAAAAAAAGAGAGATAGAAAAAGAGAGACAAATAGAGAGAGGCCCGCCTACTGTTCCAGATGCAGCTCCCGATAGAGAGATTGCTCGCGAGAGAGAGAGAGAGAGAAACCCGCCTGGTGCTCCCCAGAGAGAGAGAGAGAGAGAGAGAGAGAGAGAGAGAGAGAGAGAGAGAGAGAGAGAGAGAGAGAGAGAGAGAGAGAGAGAGAGAGAGAGAGAGAGAGAGAGAGAGAGAGAGAGAGAGAGAGAGAGAGAGAGAGAGAGAGAGAGAGAGAGAGAGAGAGAGAGAGATGGATCTTGGAAGAGAGAGATAGAGATGGATCTTGGAATGAGGATAGGGAGAAGTAGCTTCCATAATTGATATAGAGAATAGTGTCCAAATTGGATGCTTCACTATCTCTTACATCAATTTTACACATCAAGATGTAACTAGAACATGAAGAACCAAATAGAATGTAAATGAAATGATCTCTCTATGTTTCAAACTTTGAAATCTTTGGAAATTTACAGCAACCAAACAATAATGGTGAGTGATGACCATTTTCTTGCTTGTCTCCTCCAACTTTGTCCTTTCTTGATATGCCTCCACCATAAAACTCCATGAATGAGCCTCCATCTCCATCTTGCCACAAGATATCATCAACACTTGATGACTTGGCCATGAATGAGTGACATAATGAGCCTCCATTAGCTTCATTTCCATCAGCAAAATCATCCAAGAATTCTAATACAACTCCCACATCAAAATAATGCTCACCAACGTAGCTAGTTTTACCATATCTTGACAATCTGCACACATCCACATGAAATTGCTCAAACATGAGATAGAACAAGTAAAGTAATCTTGAACAACACTTCATTGCTTCTCCTTTGACCTTACTTGAGTCTTCAAACACCTACAGAAATATATCCATAACATCTTTGCCAAATAACCTTCCTTTGATGCTCTTGACTAGCTCCAAATTGCGACTTTCCCTTTTGTGTTGTTGAAGCCCTTTGAGACCAACCTCTTGATCTTCCTCTTGACCATCAAAGTCATTGAACAAACTTTGTTTTCCAGATCCATTACTTGCTTTTCCAGTATGAAAACTATGAGAACCAATATCCACTTGCATAGCATCATCTACACAAGAAGATTCTCCAAAACATGTGAGTAAAGCAAAGTGAGTCACTTCCACTTGCTTACCTTTCTCTTGATCATCAAAGATATCAAATATATGAATATCTTCAGACCTGAACCTCTAGAAATACTCCCTTTCAAACATATGATCTAGATCCAACAAGATCTCATCAATGCTTGATCTCGAATTTCCACAAGGGTTAGTGAAAACAATGTCATTGGTGGCACCATCATAAATCAAAAGATAGATTCCAAACTTTCCATCCAACATGAAGTAGAGTAGGTGAAGATGAGTATCAAACCTAATAAATCCAGCCCTCTTGAGCCCATAAAAACCCTCAATAAGCTCACCAATGAGATCTCCCTTGCCTTGAAGAAATTGCCTCTCGATTTTCTCCATGTAGTCTTCTCCAACCAATCTTTTGCCATCTCGATCATGAGTGATCAATTCACAATCATGGAATCCTTTGAGTTGATGAAGAGATATGAGATACATGCCTTGGATCCTCCCAAGAACCAATCCTCCATTGCTCTTTCCTTCATAAGGCTCTCTCTTAATGATTGCATCATAAGAAGTAGAAATCTCAAAGACATTAGAAGCCATGAAAAAAATGATTAGTACTTTCAACATAAGGATGATTGAAGTACTCTCTTTTTTCAAAAAAAGGACTTCTATTCAATATTTTAGGTAATGACTCATATACCTTTATGAAGACATGTGACTCCACTTGCTGCAAAAAATACTTTTTTGGACTCATCACAAAAGAATGTAGAAGATACACCTCCTTCATGCATGCACCTAGCAACATCTTTTTCTCCATATGATCAAAGAAATCATTAGCAACAATCTTTTCCAAAGAAGAACCTTCACCTCCATTGATGAAGTTAGCTCTTTCCTTACCTTTTTCATGCTTGAACTTGCCATGAAAAACCATTAAAGAATCATCATTATCCTCATAGCTAGCCAAGTTAGCACAAAGATGAACATCTCCAAGAAGCATATTAGATCTCGACTTAGATCTAGCATAAGGAAGCTTTTTAGACTTTGCATAAGATCCACCAATCTTATTAACGCTAAAAGCGAACTTTGGAACGTTGAGACCAATCTCCTTTTCCATTCCATCCTTTTTGTTAGCCATAACAAAAGCATCAAGCTTGAAAAGTCTACCTTGTCTATTGCCCCTAGCAACCAAGATTTCTTCCTTTTTAATGAAACAAGCATCACCACCAAAATTTACTATGTATCCATTCTCTATCATTTGACCAACACTTAGCAAATTCTTTGAAAGTGAAGGAATGTAAAGAACACCATCAAGTTTTGCTTTCCTATTAGTAGAGAGACAAATAGAAATTGTTCGATGACACACTCACCACCATTAGCCATGTGAATTGCTTTCTTGGCTCCATCATAAATGAACAAAGAAGTAAAAAACTCCTTGTGACTAGTCATGTGTGAACTAGCTCCACTATCAATCCACCATGAATTCTTGTCACCTTCAGCTATGCAGCTTTAGTCCAATCTCCTATGACAAACCGATTCTGTATGGATTCAACGATATCTTGATTGCTCCAGTCGTTCAAATCCTCAGGTTCGAAGTGCAGCTTCTAGCAATCATCATCATCAATGTCCTCAACACCTGATACTTTGCTACTCACCTTTAGACAGAAGGCACACACATATCGAAAAGGTCAACGAGGATGACCATAAGACATAATGCCAGTCACCCTGCACTCTCAAAGGTTTCACTTGGAGGACAGATCCAAAGGTGTTTTCTTGCAAATTGATGCTTCTAAACTTCACCCTATCACTCTTGAACAAATCTAGAGTGATGGTACGATGGATTTCAACCTCTCACCTTGCATATCACTCCTTAATCTATGATCTTTAGCGAAATCTCTCTTAACTTTAACATACACTCAAAAAATCAGAGAAGATCAACTAATGCACCTATTTCAAGATTCAATTTTTATTTTTTGGCTGATCCAATCCAAGAACTAATCAAGGGATTAGATTTGCTATAGAAAATGCTTGATTTTGCACCAAAAATTACTCAAATTGGGTATGTGAGTCAAATTCTACATATCTTTGAAATTTCTAAGTCAAAACTGGAGCTGTACGGCCTCACACGTGTGAAAAGGGTTCCTACAGCCCACAAGAAATTCTGGACCAAAATTTTTGAGGATAGCTATCAAATCCAACTCGCTACACAAAATTTGACTAGTTTCCAAAAAACTGCTAGTTTTGGCTTTGATTTGGATTAACCCTATCAATCTCAACAAAACCTCTTGTACTAGGCTCTGATACCATGTGAAAAAAGTATAAAAAGGACCAAGAGTGGATCCTAATCTGATCCTCAAGAGGGATTGGTTGTCAGATTATGTGATCTATCAATCTACTTCAGATTAACATCAATCTAGATCAATTCTAGACACAAAATCCTAACAAGAACAATCATTAATTGAAGGTAAGTGTACTTTCTGGTTTCACACGTGTGAAACACTCTCTGAGTACGGACTCCAACCTGAAAATCAAGTACACATTGATATAACCTCAAAACAATCAAGACAAATGTAGACAAATGGAGAGAATCACTCAAAATTGCTTCCAAAACCAAGATTGGTGTCTCACTATGATTATGGCCAAATGTGGCTCTATATATACAATAAGTGGGAGCTCATGGTACTGATTATCCCTCTGATCTCACATGTGTGAAGGTGCTTTGTCATATGATGATTCATCATGCAAAATTGACACTTGGACAAAACCTTCTATTTTGAGCACTTTTGGTCCATTTTCCTTCTATATGGAGATCTACTTGGAAATATTCTAGAAGTCAAAATTTGCCTACTTCAACTTATTCCACACATGTGAGCTGTCCTCTACACATGGGATATGACACCTAACCAAAGGATGTGGCTCATGCAATCAATAGATTGATGTCGTGTGTCATATGTGTAGAAACTAGTTTTTGGCCATTTTAGCCACTAGAACTTGAACTAAATCATATGTACAACATATATGAATATGGTACATGACATGTACACTAGTTTCACATGTGGGAACAGGCTCCACACATGCTAAATTCCATTTTAATCTGCTCCATTCATGCTACATTTTTACTCACGATGTCGCACAGTCTGCATATTTACTCATAATTCTTGATAGGCAACAGTGTCACTAAAATGCGAAAAAGATGACACTGTATTTTTTACTCGTAAATCTTGATAGGCTAAAAATGCGACTGTCAAATTCCGTGTAAATCTGCAGACTGTGTAAAAACACTTGTAAAATTTGCAGAACTGGATAAACAATGGATGAAGATTAAAACCGATTAGTTGATTAGTAATAAGGCGACTAATCCAACACTGGGAACCTGGAAAAATCTAAAAAAGGTTCACAATCTTGAAGATGGATGCTTTCGATGCTATCTGTTTAACGAACACGTGGTGGCCGTCTTGGCAAAAGGGGTCAACCTTGTGTTATTATATAATGGCAGAAGACCTTGCATCGTCAGAGCTGTGCCAGGGGACCAATTGGAAGGAACGACACAACTGAACTTGAGCTAGCCATCCCTCCCAATCTCATTCACCTCTTTAACGAAGGACAACTAGCAGCTACAAATTAGCTGACATGAGATCAAATGGAGCCAACATTGCCTGCAGCTTCTACATCAAAGATGGATGCAAGTGCCGATGCATAGTTCAAAGAGCTCAACTTGGGCGACCAAACGAAAAATTTGGAGTCCTAGGGGACTCATTAAGACGTGCAACAAACTGACATATCTTAGGCTCAAGGGAGCCCGCAAGTACCTTTTCCTTCCATGTTAATAAAGTAGGCTACCTTTTCATCGAAGGGGTGAGCCTCAATCTAGTATCTAAATGCAGCAGCTTTACACAGATTTTATGTAAGTGAACTAGATCCACACTTTTCTTGTGCTAAGTGCAAACACAATGTTTTACTTTTCTTTATAGTTGGTCTTCTTTGGCCGGTGAATCAAGCTCGTGCCCTTGCATCTGTGAATGAAGTTTGGCCGATGAATTAAGCGTGTGATAGGGGGAGTCCGGCACGTGTTGGTTGCCCCGAGACTAGTCAATTCACTTAGGGCAAAGTCGCCAGGTCTCAGCTCCTTCTACCAGCGTGAGCCAAACACTATGCCTAGCACGTGTTGGTGGCCCCGAGACCAGTCAGTCTATGTATGTGTGTTGCCTTTGGTTACCTTTTGGGGACGGATTTTGAGTTGGCTTTCGGGTTGGTTGGGATTCCAATTTTCCTAAGTCTAAATGGTTAAGCTTGTTACATTTCTAAGTTGGCTTTTACATAAGTGCATGATGAATGAATGTTAGACTTAAGCGCGTGTTGGGGAAGCCGCTCAAGTCCCAGCGCCCTTTGAGGCGCCGACGCAACAAATAGGCAGATAATTTTTTTGATTTTCTGATGATCAAATCTAGACACAAAGAACTTTTCTGGAGGAAAAATCGATGGTATGGAACGTTAGTGATTTCAAAGGGGAATTCTTGTGCGAGAGTGATCTGTAGACTAGTGGTTAGTACTTACAATAATGGTAATGCTAACAGGTGAAACCATTGGTTAAATTTGTTCGAGGTATCTAGAGAAATTATGAGATATAGATCTGGATCTCTAATGTTATCTCATAAATTCCAAATCGGAAACCCTTAAAAGCTGTTTCTCACCTTTTAAATAACCCTTATTTCTTTTGAATTTCTCAAATATGAACCTCGGATTAAAATCTTCCAACATGAAAATAATTTCTATTCTGAAGGACTGTTTATCATCATGTGAATTACTACTTGTATGAATAAGGCTTGGAATTTGAAATGTTCCAAGATGATGGTATTTCAATTTTTTAATCCCAGATTGTCTCTTATAAATAGATAGATCTCAAATAGATGATGGTTATTGTCACTCGTGTTGAAAATATTTGGAAGAAAAGTCTAGTGTATAATAGAGTGAATCCTATTTGGAAGGCACTTATTATTGACTTTTCATAATTCTGATATTTTCATTCTCATCTCTCTAGAAAATTTTTATAATAGCATAGATTTAGATAGAACTTCAAGTGAGGTTCTATGCTTCATAAATAAGTCTTTTCCCAATGCTTTGGTGAAGATATCAGCCACACACTCCCTTGAAGAAACATGTTGAAGTTCCACCTCCTTTGCCATGACTTGTTCTCTCACAAAATGATAAGCCCTTGCATGAAAAATAGGATTGGTTGTCAATATTTGGGCTGAAAGGTTATCACAAAAGATGATTGGACTCTCTAAAAAATCCAGCAAGTGAAAATCCATTACCATCATTTTGATCCATAGCATCTCCTTTGTACAAGATGTACAAGATTTGTACTCTGCCTCACTAGACGACAATGAGATTGTTGTTTGTTTTTTCGACATCCATGAGATAGCTCCATCACCTATAAAAATATCATGTGCACTTAAAATATCATCCTTTCCATTTGCATCATCAATGATTTAACACCAGTTGCGTTGTGTATTTACTCACCCAAGTCAAAATATAGTTTGATCTTGGGTAGTGAATTGAATTTTTGGTTATGTGGTCCCTACAAATTAATTTACACTTATATCACTTCAAGTGAGTGGTTGGCTGGAGCTAAGTGCTATCTTGAGCCTACTATCCAAGGCCCTTTGTAGGCTTCAGCTCATGGCTAACAGAATGCAAAAGACTCATGGCCACACTCTCTCATATACATGTTGGAGATGTATCTCGATTGCCTGCAACATGCTTGTCAACCAACCAGCTAAGGGTAGCATTTAGCTCCACCTGTCACTCAAATAGAAAGTCGACTTTCCAAAAATAATAAATTTGGATTTGTGCGACTTTCTAAAAATAAAAAGTAAACCTTACAAAAATGTAAGGTGATTTTTAAAATATAAAAATAGCAAAGGTACATTACAAATTTGTACGTACTGTATTTATTGGTCTTATAATTTTCAAAATTACAAAATTATGCCATTTAAGGCAACTTTCGAATGAACTGCAAAAAAAACTCTAAGTATTTACAATATTATAAGGTGATATATTTTGTTTGTTTGTTTGCTTGCTATATACTCATTTGTGGGCAGATTGGAGTGAGCTCATGGAGACGAAAGCAAGCCCTCAAAAAGTAGCAAATTATAGGGCGCAGATTGGGAGCCGAACTCCTGACCTCCTGAACAGGAAAGCAAGTACTTACCAACTCGCCACTTGGGGGCGGGGGTTTGCATTTTCTCCCGCCAATAGCAGAGAGAAAATTAATGAAAACATCACGAAGAAAGTTCTAGAGAAAATAGAAGGACAGCATGATCGAAGAAATTCCGTTCGGACGAATGACCAGATCTTATTACATAGCAGGTTTGTCTGATCGAGCTCCATTCTGCTGCTGTTTCTCGAGTGTTGTTGCTTCTTGAAAGCTCGTAGATGCCGGAAGATCAAATCACCTGGAATGGATCAGTTTGATGCTCATATCTTTGCGCAGATTCATGTGCCGGTTCGAGGACGAATGCGCAATTCTATTTTCTGATATCGTGCTTCGCAATTTCTTACTACGTTCAGGACTTTGGCTGCACTGCATAGAAATGCTTGGATGCAGAAGTTAGCTTGTTTCCAACTCACGCTTTATACATTCTTGATGCTGGATGAATGCTTGATATCAACGGGCGTAAACATGAAATGATACGTGTACTTAACGACTTTCGAGGATCAAATGTAGGTGAATTGTTTGGCTACACAATTGGCGAATATGCTGAATCTTCTGTTTGCGAGACTCCGAATATTCTGAAATTGATTTTTCAGGTCGTAGCATTCGTCTATGTGCTTTTCAAGCAGTTAGGATTCGCGGATTGGCAGGCGTGTAGCCAGGTTAGTGTTCTCAGAGTTCAAGCAACTGGCCTTGCTCCACCAAGTCTCAGCGGGCGAAATTGAGACATTTGTGAACAATAAGCATCTTATTGTTAGCGAGATGCTCAGCATTCTTGCTTTCTCATACACGTTAATGCAAAGTGAAACTTACTGAACTTTTTGGTTTGATTGTAGCAGATATGGGAAAAAGCGATCTAGGCCTTGCCAGTGGCAGGGAGGAAACATCAGTTGATGACAGAGAGTATATCGAAGCTTTGCAAGAGTTTTTAGAGGAGCATAATTTGGAAGAAATTAAAGCTATCTTTTACGCGGACGACATTCAGCAACATTATCCAGTTCATATCGAGTAACTCCTATTGACGTTCATTTCCCTTCATTGTCTGCAATTTGATCATTAATGTTTGAGAGAGAGAGAGAGAGAGAGAGAGAGAGAGATTTCTCACATGCTTTTGTCATATAACGCCATGATTGTTAGGTATGCTGAACTTTTGGAAGCTAACCCAACAATAGCCAAATATCTTTACTTGCATCCGACAAAGTTCTTGCCACTTTTTGATGATGCAGTGCGAGGGGTGCAGGTATGGGTTGCATTCATTGTTTGAAGAAGCTATTTACAAATGAGAGAGAGAGAGAGAGAGAGAGAGAGAGAGAGAGAGAGAGAGAGAGAGAGAGAGAGAGAGAGGTTTATCAACGGCTTTTGGGCACCCGCGGGTGCATAAGACCAAAAAGAAAATATGTACAAGCACCAGCAGGAGCATCATCCATAGGAGGACATGGCCGTAAAATGCTATAAACTAGCGACGAATGAAAGTAGAACAATGCAGAAGTGAAATAGGACCACAACCCGGTCCAGAAGACGAGAGACGTGGGCAACATAGGCCTGGGATTGATGAGGCGATATACGATAGCAGATGGGGTGAACAAAGAGGGAAGGTGGAGGAGAAGGCGAACTTGGCGCTGGGGAGAAGGTAGAGTCTAGCAACACCGTCAAAAAGGGCCTGAAAAGGATCACCTCCCAAATCCATAAACATTGAAGTGTGGGGAGCAAAGTAGCACACTGCAACAAACAAGTTCTGGTCCAGCCCCAAGAAGGATGCAATAATCTAAAGCCCCAACTAACGGCCATAAGTATCTTGAGACACCAACCGAATAGGAGTATACATCGACCTGTACAAACACGCAACTCCACCAGAGGCCCGAAGTATTCTGCCCTGTAGCATAGGTCGTGGAGCAAAAATCCACTGAAAACTAGAAATGTGCGGAAGTGGGTGTGTGGAAGGCTCATATGTATTTGCAAAAAGTAGAAAATCAGCCGAACACAGATAGTTGTCAAGATGAGCTGCCGTAGAAGAGGTGAAGAGGTGGAGAGGCCGCCGCAGTTCCCAAAATTGAATGTGATGCTAGTCAGGGCTATCAAGCTGCTCCCATGCCCGAGTACCCCAACTTCCTATTGACGCTTTGAGAAAAAGCTCGGGCTGCCATTTGTGAATATCACCCGCAGTTGTTTTGTCCTTGCCTCATGAATAATAATTTTACGTTGTAACCATTGGCAGTGAGTAAGGTTATTATCTATGTAAATCTGAGAGCCTCGGAGAGTACGACACGCACGAAGAACTGTCCCCTGCCGATCGTCCATAGTTTTGAATTTGACAAATAATACCTTCGGATCATGTTGGGGACACCAAGCATACTGGATACCTGGAACTGAGAGCCCCATGCGTGAAGTAAACAAAGAGATAACCTGGTCTTGTGCTGTGCCCTCAGTAGGAAGACCCCAGAATCTTAAGTTGAGCTTTTTGTCATCCTAACGTTGTTGTTCTGCCAAGATGCCTTGTACCGTGGTGCCTAAGGAGGGTGCTGCAAAAGACGAAGAGGTGGTAGATGATCTCAAGATAGAAGCCCATGATTTGGTCTCACGTACTTCTTGCTCGAGAGTAGATACCTTTTGTACATGTTCCACCGTTTGATGAAGCCACTGTTCAAGAACGGGAATCCGGGCAGTGCACTCAATAGTGTCATGTATTTGGTGCTCAAGTAGGGAAAGCTTACTCATGGACGGGAGATATTAGGGATGATGTCCCTCTGCAAAGTCCCTCTGCAGGGATCGTGGCTTCCAGGAGGATACCATACAGGCAGTTGTGGCATTATACAAACGAGTTATTGGCTGGATTCGGGTATCAGGAGTTGTATCGCTAGAGATAGAGAGTACTATTGGGGTTAAGCAGGGATGTCCACTCTCACCTACACTCTTTGGTTTATATATAGATGAGCTTGAGGGATGCACATTGGGTGACCTCGTTATCGCTATCCTATTATATGCTGATGATGTGGTTTTGCTTTCGAGAACGAGGGAAGACCTGCAGTGACATCTTGATGCGCTTCACTCCTTTTGTATACAGTAGGGACTGTCAGTGAATTTGGCCAAGACCAAAGTTATGGTGTTTAACACCTCCAGATCCTTCATGATGAGACAAGAGCTTCTATGGGATGGACATCCACTTGAGGTAGTTGACTCCTACACATACCTGGGTGTGGTATTTTTTGGTCCCACTTTCAGCATGCGACAGGCGGCAGTTTCTCGGTTGCGGAAGGGCTATGCATCATTAGTAGATTTGGAGGGACTATGTTTCAGCTCACACATTAGGAATGCGACTAGTAAGTGCCGACTCTTTGACACTGTCACAAGCCAGTCTCTCCAAGCTCGTGAATCCTAGAAGTCGGTGTGTAGATTGAACCTCCCAACCATAGGCACCCCCTCCTTGAGTCCTTCTACTTGCTATTCCTGTCAACTGGCACATGGCATCCACCTGTGGGTGATCAGTCCACTTGGTATGCATGGCCCCTGTGACCTGTGAATACTGAGTGACTCATAGGGTACCACCCCCGTGCCCCGCCAAAGACCTGTGACCCTCTTGGTCACCCCGACTACTTGCCGGCTAGCATCACATCACTGACGGCTAGGGTCCTGACGGTCAAGGCATACCGCGTCTCTGACAGCTTGTCAGGCGGCCACACCGGATCACTGCTCGTGACGCACCGGTCCCAACTTGGGAGATATGTCCTCGTCGGTCACCGCCCCTTGCGAATACTAGGCCTCAGGCCCTTTGGTAACCGGCCATGCCGAGACCATGATAGAGCCATAACGGGGCTCTAACAATCCTCCCCTTCTCTGGCAAGTCATCGGTCCTCAACGACAAACTCCGGGTAAGACTTCTGCAATGCCTGTCGCGTCTCCCAGGTAGCATCTGACAACGGATGGCCTTTCCAGGTTACTAGATACTCTTGAAGGAGACGATTCCGCAATCGTTGCTCCCTTCGATCTAGGATTCTTTCTGGCCCATAACCTGTGGTGTCTTTCTCCTCGAGAGACACTAGACCTTCCACCAGGCTATCGCCATCGTGCAAACATTTCTTCAGTTTGCTAACATGGAATATTGGATGCATCTTGCATCCTACAGGTCGCTGTAGCTTATAAGCTACTTGGCTCACCTTCTTAATAATCAACCATGGTCCACAATACCTAGGAGATAACTTGGTGCACTTTTCTGTGCGTAGCACCTTTGACTTCGAAGGAACTAGTAAATACACCCAATCTCCATTCTCAAATTCCCGATAGGCACGGTTCTCACGAGTATAACTCTCTGCCCTAGCTACAGCCCTGGACAAGTTATCTGGCACCAACTCTAGCTTATGTTGCATCTGAGCCAAAAACTCTACAACACTAGGTACCCTATGCGGAATCCCTATGATTGCAGGACTCAGTGGCCTGAAACCATAATTGTGCTCAAATGGACTCAATCCAGTGGACGCATGTTGTAATAGATCCCAACACCACAGTAGGTCAAACACTAACTGATCCACCCAACCTTGCCTACTCCCTGATATAGAGTAAGCCCCTCCTAGCCCAGTGTGAGGATTGGTAGCATGCAACTGCCAAGTGTCGGCCACGTGTCACTGACGTGGCCGACTGCACGTCGGGACCCAACTGGGAGCCCTATCCCGCTGACAGGGTCCCTAGGCTGTGTTAGGCCCACCATGGCTATGGACCGTGCTGGGGCACACTACTCACACTGTCTTGCCCTGTTGGTCGTGTACGCCGGACACGACCCTGACTGTGGTATCTGACCTATTTGTGTGGTCTAGGGTTCGGCACTGGTTACGAGCTCGTAACACTCCCTCCCCCTTAAGAACCGTCTTGGTCCTCTAAGACAAAGTCTGGAAAAATCTTGCGAAGGACGCTGCCTTTCCCAAGTGGCATTCTCAACAGGCTGATCATTCCACTTAACCAGATATTCTCGGTATAGAGTATGATGAGTCTATGTCTCTCTACTATCAAGAATCTCTTCTGGTTCATGTGGAGGTTGCTGAGGATTCAATGGGAGAACTAGAACACTGTCCCCTACCAGATTTTCTGATCTGGCTAAGGCTTTTCGTAATCGACTTACATGAAAGACTGGAAAAACCTTACTGCTGTGTGGCAGTTCTAGTTCATAGGTGACCTCGCCTAGTCTCCTACTGATGGTAAAGGGACTACAATACCTTGGAGACAACTTAGCACACACTCTTGATTTGAGGGTTTTAGAGTCATCTGGGACTCTCAAGTAGACTTTCTCACCAGCGGAGAACTGCACATCCTGTTTGTGTGGATCTGCATAATGCCTGGCTCGATCCTGGGATTGACTAATGCTACGCTTAGCATGTTCTATCATCTGGTTTAGGTCCTCTAAAATGTTTATGGCTGAGCGTGGCTGAAAACCGTACATCAGCATAAATGGGCTATATCTCGTAGCTGAAGGTTTGGTACTGTTGTAAGCAAACTCTAATATCGAGAGATACTCCTCCCAATTAGTCTGCTTCTTGCTGACGTATGCACAAAGCATATCCTCCAGCACCTGATTTACCCTCTCTGTTTGACCGTCCGTCTGTGGATGGTCGGTGGTACTCATATTAAGTTTAGTATGGAGATGATGGAATACTGCCCTCCAAAAATTTCCAGTAAACTTATTGTCCCGGTCGTTGACTATGCCGGACGGTGAAATCAGCCATTTTGGTCAGACGGTCAACTGTGACCCATATAGCGTCATTACCCTTTTGGGTTTTAGGCAGTATTTCTAAGGGATGCAACAACCCTCTTGCCTTTAAACGCTCTGCTTTGTTTACTTGACATTTCTAGCAACTGGTTACATACTGTTGGACGTCCTTTTTCATACTGGGCCAGAAAAATTGCCTACGAAGAAGCTCATAGGTCTTCTGTATGCCTGGGTGTCCCGCACTAGGATTGTCATGACATTCATATAGGACCTGCTGCCTATAATCCTCTGAATTGGGGACACATACTCTATCTCTATAGAGCAAGTACTCATCCTGAATGGAATACTGTTTCCATTTGAATCCTTGAGTCAACTGACCCTCAACCACTGGGGTTTGCTTGGGTAATACAGGCTCAGAATCCTCAACGTCATTTGACGACGTATACTCGGACTCATCATTCATCATCCTCAACGGAAGCTGCCGTATTCTTGGATGAACTGGCACCAGCCCCGGGAACTGGTTTTGGAGTCTGTAACTGTCTGCTCTGGACTGAGTTCCAGATAGTAGAGAAGAATGCATCATGCTGGCATTTCCGTCTCAAGGACTCGAGTAACTCATTACGAATCTGAGTAAAACTCAGCTCGTTTATCATAGGCATTCTACTAAGGGCATCTGCTACTGTATTGAATTTCGCCCGTCTATATCTGATAGACATATCAAACTCTTGCATCAACTCTGCCCAACGAGCTTTCCGACCACTAAGCTGAAGTTGATTGCAAAGGTATCTGAGACTTTCATGGTCTGTCAGGACCTCAAAGTTGGCACCATACAAATAATGCCTCCAAGTCTTAAGGGCATGGACTATAGAAAAGAGTTCCTTTTCATAGGCACTGTACCTAGTCTGAGCTGGCTCGAGTTTTTTACTCTTGAACGCAACTGGTCGTCCACTTTGAGTTAGCATAGCACCAACTACAAAGTCGCTAGATTGGGGTCGACGACTTTTAGAACTGGTGCTGTAGCTAAGGCTGTTTAGAGAGCATCAAAGCTCTCCTGCTATGCGGACTCCCAAATGAACTCCTTTCCCTTCCCCTTAAGAAGATTTGTCATGGGAACTGCTATCTGAGCATATTCCTTGTCAAATCGTCTGTAATATCCCGCCAAACCAAGAAAGATCTGAAGTTCTAAAATATTTTGAGGTCTCAGCCAACTGAGTATGGCTTTAACCTTATTCGGGTCCATCTTAATCCCATCTGACGAGATAATGTGACCCAAATATGCTACTTCTTCAACGAAGAATTCACACTTGGATTGTTTAGCGTAAAGCTTATGCTTTCTGAGCCGAAAACCGTACATCAGCATAAATGGATTGTATCCCGTAGCTAAATGTTTGGTATTGTTGTAAGCAAACTCTAATATTGAGAGATACTCCTCCCAATTAGTCTGCTTCTTGCTGACGTATGCACGAAGCATATCCTCCAGCACCTGATTTACCCTCTCTGTTTGACCGTTTGTCTGTGGATGGTCGGTGGTAGTATGGAGATGATGGAATACTGCCCTCCAAAAATTTCCAGTAAACTTACTGTCCCGGTCGCTGACTATGCCGGAAGGTAGACCGTACAATTTAAATAGCCCGTCTACAAACAACCTCGCTAACTCTGGAGCTCTAACGGTTGTTTTGGTCGGAATGAAATGAGCCATTTTGGTCAGAGGGTCAACTGTGACCCATATAGCGTCATTACCCTTTTGGGTTTTAGGCAGGCCTACTATAAAATCCATGGAGCTACTCTCCCATTTACCAGTTGGTATTTCTAAGGGCTGCAACAACCCTCCTGCCTTTAAACGCTCTGCTTTGTTTACTTGACATTTCTGGCAAGTGGTTACATACTGGTGGACGTCCTTTTTCATACTGGGCCAGAAAAATTGCCTACGAAGAAGCTCATAGGTCTTCTGTATGCCTGGGTGTCCCGCACTAGGATTGTCATGACATTCATATAGGACCTGCTGCCTATAATCCTCTGAATTGGGGACACATACTCTATCTCTATAGAGCAAGTACTCATCCTGAATGGAATACTGTTTCCATTTGAATCCTTGAGTCAACTGACCCTCAATTACTGGGGTTTGCTTGGGTAATACAGGCTCAGAATCCTCAACGTCATTTGACGACGTATACTTGGACTCATCATTCATCATCCTCAACGGAAGCTGCCGTATTCTTGGATGAACTGGCACCAGCCTCGGGAACTGGTTCTGGAGTCTGTAACTGTCTGCTCTGGACTGAGTTCCAGATAGTAGAGAAGAATGCATCATGCTGGCATTTCCGTCTCAAGGACTCGAGTAACTCATTACGAATCTGAGTAAAACTCAGCTCGTTTATCATAGGCATTCTACTAAGGGCATCTGCTACTGTATTGAATTTCCCTTGTCTATATCTGATAGACATATCAAACTCTTGCATCAACTCTGCCCAACGAGCTTTCCGACCACTAAGCTCAGTGTTACGAGCTCGTAACCAGTGCCGAACCCTAGAGAACACAGATAGGTCAGATACCACAGTCAGGGTCGTGTCCAGCGTACATGACCAACAGGGCAAGACAGTGTGAGTAGTGTGCCCCAGCACGGTCCATAGGCATGGCGGGCCTAACACAGCCTAGGGACCCTGTCAGCAGGATAGGGCCCCCAGTTGGGTCCCGACGTGCAGTCGGCCACGTCAGTGCCATGGGCCGACACTTGGCAGTAGCATGCTACCAGTCCTCACACTGGGCTAGGAGGGGCTTACTCTATATCAGGGAGTAGGCAAGGTTGGGTGGATCAGTTAGTGTTTGCCCTACTGTGGTGTTAGGATCTATTACATTGGTATCAGAGCCATCTCCATCCTAGGGAGTTCAGGAGCAGTAGTAGAGAAAGCTATCAGAAGACAAGAAAGATTTCTTAGTTTCTCAGAAAAGATTAGAGGAGGAGAATCGCTGTAGGAACAGCCTTCAAACCCTTGAAATTCACTGAGAATTTACAGTTGTAGGAAGTAGAATTCTTTCTGTAGGTAAATCGCTGGAAAGGCAGCAATCTATATCACATTTCAGATATTTGATAGGACATTTTAGAAAGGATTTAGAGTAGAAACCAGCGAGCAGGTCCATCGCTGTGGGATCAGAAATCTACCTCTGAAATTTCAGAGAAATCCAAGGAAATTTGAAGGGATTTCAAACACTTTTTCTTAGCAGGGCCAGCGCTGGACAGGGAGATGAAAAATTAGTTTTTCATCACTGTTTTCGAGGGTTTTTCAGTAGTTTGAACATCAAACTAGATTGCCACAGACCAGCGACCTAGTACTTGAAGTCAGATCAGAGTTTTAAGCAAGTTTTGGGCCTTCAATTTTAGAAAATTGGGCCAGACAGGTGGCTGTCCAGCCAGCGAGGGTAGGGAGACACCAAAATCAGAAATTGAAATACTTTTTGGGTCTCAAATCAGAAGTAAATGAGCCAGTTGGGGTGCAATCAGACCAGCGAGCTACTATCCTCAAAGAACCCGGAAATTTGGCACCGTTTTGAAGCTTCAAACTGGCATTTTCCGGGACAGCAGGTCTGAAATCTTAGGGAAAAGAGCTGAAAGGGTTCCTCTTCATTCTTTCTTTGGAAGTACAGTCCTCAGAAACAGCTAAGTTATCTTTCCTTTCCCTTGTACAGTTGTAAATTAGTCTTTTAGACTTTTTTTCCTTTAGAAGTTAAGGTAGCTCTCTTTCAGTTTCGAAGATGACCACTCCTCAGGGACCTGATCAACCCCCGGAGAGAGGCTTCGACGAACTTGAAACAGAAGCCTTGGCTTACAGAAAAGGGAAGGAACCCATGGGAGTAGAAGAACAGGAACAGTTCGCCGAAGAACTCGACGAACTGGTTACCAAGGAGCAGTTCCTCCAATTGGTAACAGAAGTGGATGAACTGAAGTTGGCATTAGCCAATTTCAAGTCCAGTGTGGACGACTCGTTCGCTGAACTCAAAAACTTGATTTTGAGTTCCGCGAAAGGAAGCCTTCCCTCCACTTCTCAGTTATCCCCTTCTCCACTTCCATCAGTTTCGGGTGAGACTTTACGGTCTCACCCCAGTGTTTTTAAAGACTTAAAACCTCCTAGTTTTAATGGGGAAGAGAAGGATAGAAATGCAGATATTCTACAAACCTTCCTCAGCAAATGGAAGAACATTCATGCTCTTAAACAGACCCCTGACCATTTGCAAGCTATTGAGGCCAGTCTTTCCTTAGGGCCTATGGCCTATAAGTGGTGGTTAAATCTCCAGGAGACTGGATAGACTCCCCGGTCATGGAAAGCTTTTGAAGAAGCTTTCCTAAGAGAATTTCTACCAGAGAATGAACTTGATAGAGCCTGGGAAGCCTGGGAAAGAACAGTAATGGACAAGTCCCTCATCCAATATGTCTCGCAGTATCGAGAAGCAATTTTAAAGATTAAAAATATGGATGACTATCAAAAAATCAGGGGATTTGTCCGTGGCCTCAAAGATGAATATAAAGTAGAGGTCCAGAGAAACTCGCCTACTACCCTTGAGCAAGCTCTCAGATATGCTCAAATCTATGATGATTCAGTGGGTAGGAAGAGAGCGAGACAACAACCACTTTCTGAGCAGCCTCCTCAGAAAGACTTTCAATTTAAAAAGAAATTTTTAAAAAGAAAGAAAGAAGACAAATTTAAAAGTGAAGCTCCTCAGAAACGCCCTTCACTCATACAGCCCTTAAAACCAGATGATTTTGAGAAAGCCAAACAAGAACGTTTGTGCTTTGTGTGTATGGGCAAGGGACACACAGTCAGACAGTGTCCCAAGGGGCCTTTCACTAAAAAAGATAAGAAAGATAAAAAACAAGTTCATCTTGTTCAGACTGTATGTTTCCCCAGTGACTCGGCAGCTTCCGAGATCAAAGTGTACCATGAAGATCATGAACACTGTTGCCAGCTGACCTCTGCAATGCTAGCGAGATCCTTCAGCTTTGGGCCGCATGACCTAGTACGTATGCATGGGAAAGTTGGTAACCAGTCAGTAAGAGTTATGGTTGATGTTGGGGCAACCCATAATTTCATCAACCACACCCTGGTTAAAAAGCTTAAACTACCAGAAGTACCTAGTCAGCATAGGTACATAGTTTCATTAGCTAAGGGTGAAGATAAAAAAATATGGGAAACTATGGTAAGTAAGTTAAATCTTGGTATTCAGGGGTACCAAGATGAAATAAACTTTCAGATAATGCACCTGGATCGAACAGACATTGTTCTCGGGAGAGATTGGCTCTACAGTTTAGGACCTTCCCTCCACAGAAACTATCAGGAGAACACCCTCAGCTTTCAGCATAAAGGCCGAGAGATCCAGTTGCATGGGGAGCATGATGTTCCCAACAGCCCTATGGTCTGCAGTTCAGAGCTCTGTCAGTTAATCGGAGACGAAGACCACCAGGTATTCTTATGTGACTTTTAGTTTATTCCTGAAGTTTCTATTTCCAGTTCTATTCAGCAGAAAATCAGTAAATTAGAAACTTTATTGTCTAAATTTAAAGATGTTTTTCCTGAAGATTTGCCACATGGTTTACCACCTAGCAGAGAGGTAGATCATGTAATAAACCTAGTACCAGGTACAGCACCTGTTTCTAAACCTCCGTATCGGGTCAGCCGAACAGGGGATGAAGAAATAACTAGGCAGTTAACAGACTATCTTGGGAAAGGCCAAATTTAGACCAGTAGTTCACCATGGGCCTCACCAGTGGTGAAAAAGAAAGAGGGGTCTATGCGTCTTTGCGTAGATTACAGAGCCCTCAATAAAGTCACAATTAAGAATAAATACCCTATGCCTCGGGCAGACGAGTTGTTTGATCAAGTCGACGGGGCTAAGTTTTTCAGTAAAATAGACCTCAGATCGGGATATCATCAAGTCCGTATATAATCGGAAGATGTCTCAAAAACAGCTTTTAGGACTCGTCACGGTCATTATGAGTTTAAGGTGATGCCATTTGGGCTCACAAATGCTCCAGCTACCTTTATGACCTTGATGAACAGTGTCCTCAGATCATACTTGGGTAAGTTTGTAGTCGTATTTTTAGATGACATCCTCGTTTACAGCAAAACGAGGAAGGAGCATCTAAAACACCTCAGAAAGGTGTTTCGACTGCTCAGAAAGCATAAGCTGTATGCTAAACAATCCAAGTGTGAAATCTTCGTTGAAGAAGTAGCATATTTGGGTCACATTATCTCTTCAGATGGGATTAAGATGGACCCAAATAAGGTTAAAGCCATACTCAGTTGGCTGAGACCTCAGAATATTTTGGAACTTCAGATCTTTCTTGGTCTGGCGGGATATTAGTCAGAAAGTCTACTTGAGAGTCCCAGTTGACTCTAAAACCCTCAAATCAGGAGTGTGTGCTAAGTTGTCTCCAAGGTATTGTGGTCCCTTTACCATCAGTAGGAGACTAGGCGAGGTCACCTATGAACTAGAACTCCCACACATCAGTAAGGTTTTTCCAGTCTTTCATGTAAGTCAGTTACGAAAAGCCTTAACCAGATCAGACAATCTGGTGGGGGACAGTGTTCTAGTTCTCCCATTGGATCCTCAACAACCTCCACATGAACCAGAGGAGATTCTTGATAGTAGAGAGACGCAGACTCGTCATACTCTATACCGAGAATATCTGGTTAAGTGGATTGATCAGCCTGCTGAGAATGCCACTTGGGAAAGAGGCAGCGTCCTTCGCAAGATTTTTCCAGACTTTGTCTTAGAGGACCAAGACGGTTCTTAAAGGGGAGGGAGTGTTACGAGCTCGTAACCAGTGCCGAACCCTAGAGAACACAGATAGGTCAGATACCACAGTCAGGGTCGTGTCCAGCGTACATGACCAACAGGGCAAGACAGTGTGAGTAGTGTGCCCCAGCACGGTCCATAGGCATGGCGGGCCTAACACAGCCTAGGGACCCTGTCAGCAGGATAGGGCCCCCAGTTGGGTCCCGACGTGCAGTCGGCCACGTCAGTGCCACGTGGCCGACACTTGGCAGTAGCATGCTACCAGTCCTCACACTGGGCTAGGAGGGGCTTACTCTATATCAGGGAGTAGGCAAGGTTGGGTGGATCAGTTAGTGTTTGCTCTACTGTGGTGTTAGGATCTATTACACTCAGGTTGATTGCAAAGGTATCTGAGACTTTCATGGTCTGTCAGGACCTCAAAGTTGGCACCATACAAATAATGCCTCCAAGTCTTAAGGGCATGGACTATAGAAAAGAGTTCCTTTTCATAGGCACTGTACCTAGTCTGAGCTGGCTCGAGTTTTTTACTCTTGAACGCAAATGGTCGTCCACTTTGAGTTAGCACAGCACCAACTACAAAGTCTCTAGATTGGGGTCGACGACTTTTAGAACTGGTGCTGTAGCTAAGGCTGTTTAGAGAGCATCAAAGCTCTCCTGCTGTGCGGACTCCCAAATGAACTCCTTTCCCTTCCCCTTAAGAAGATTTGTCATGGGAACTGCTATCTGAGCATATTCCTTGTCAAATCGTCTGTAATATCCCGCCAAACCAAGAAAGCTCTGAAGTTCTAAAATATTTTGAGGTCTCAGCCAACTGAGTATGGCTTTAACCTTATTCGGGTCCATCTTAATCCCATCTGACGAGATAATGTGACCCAAATATGCTACTTCTTCAACGAAGAATTCACACTTGGATTGTTTAGCGTAAAGCTTATGCTTTCTGAGCCGAAAACCGTACATCAGCATAAATGGATTGTATCCCGTAGCTAAATGTTTGGTATTGTTGTAAGCAAACTCTAATATTGAGAGATACTCCTCCCAATTAGTCTGCTTCTTGCTGACGTATGCACGAAGCATATCCTCCAGCACCTGATTTACCCTCTCTGTTTGATCGTTTGTCTGTGGATGGTCGGTGGTAGTATGGAGATGATGGAATACTGCCCTCCAAAAATTTCCAGTAAACTTACTGTCCCGGTCGCTGACTATGCCGGAAGGTAGACCGTACAATTTAAATAGCCCGTCTACAAACAACCTCGCTAACTCTGGAGCTCTAACGGTTGTTTTGGTCGGAATGAAATGAGCCATTTTGGTCAGAGGGTCAACTGTGACCCATATAGCGTCATTACCCTTTTGGGTTTTAGGCAGGCCTACTATAAAATCCATGGAGCTACTCTCCCATTTACCAGTTGGTATTTCTAAGGGCTGCAACAACCCTCCTGCCTTTAAACGCTCTGCTTTGTTTACTTGACATTTCTGGCAAGTGGTTACATACTGGTGGACGTCCTTTTTCATACTGGGCCAGAAAAATTGCCTACGAAGAAGCTCATAGGTCTTCTGTATGCCTGGGTGTCCCGCACTAGGATTGTCATGACATTCATATAGGACCTGCTGCCTATAATCCTCTGAATTGGGGACACATACTCTATCTCTATAGAGCAAGTACTCATCCTGAATGGAATACTGTTTCCATTTGAATCCTTGAGTCAACTGACCCTCAACCACTGGGGTTTGCTTGGGTAATACAGGCTCAGAATCCTCAACGTCATTTGACGACGTATACTCGGACTCATCATTCATCATCCTCAACGGAAGCTGCCGTATTCTTGGATGAACTGGCACCAGCCCCGGGAACTGGTTCTGGAGTCTGTAACTGTCTGCTCTGGACTGAGTTCTAGATAGTAGAGAAGAATGCATCATGCTGGCATTTCCCTCTCAAGGACTCGAGTAACTCATTACGAATCTGAGTAAAACTCAGCTCGTTTATCATAGGCATTCTACTAAGGGCATCTGCTATTGTATTGAATTTCCCCCGTCTATATCTGATAGACATGTCAAACTCTTGCATCAACTCTGCCCAACGAGCTTTCCGACCACTAAGCTCAGGTTGATTGCAAAGGTATCTGAGACTTTCATGGTCTGTCAGGACCTCAAAGTTGGCACCATACAAATAATGCCTCCAAGTCTTAAGGGCATGGACTATAGAAAAGAATTCTGTTTCATAGGCACTGTACCTAGTCTGAGTTGGCTCGAGTTTTTTACTCTCGAACGCAATTGGTCGTCCACTCTGAGTTAGCACAGCACCAACTGCAAAGTCGCTAGATTGGGGTCGACGACTTTTAGAACTGGTGCTGTAGCTAAGGTTGTTTTGAGAGCATCAAAGCTCTCCTGCTGTGCGGACTCCGAAATGAACTCCTTTCCCTTCCCCTTAAGAAGATTTGTCAAGGGAACTGCTTTCTGAGCATATTCCTTGACAAATCGTCTGCAATATTCCGCCAAACCAAGAAAGATCTGAAGTTCTAAAATATTCTAAGGTCTCAGCCAACTGAGTATGGCTTTAACCTTATTCGGGTCCATCTTAATCCCATCTGACGAGATAATGTGACCCAAATATGCTACTTCTTCAATGAAAAATTCACACTTGGATTGTTTAGCATAAAGCTTATGCTTTCTGTTAGAGTCCAGTTACGACTCTATCATGACCTTGGCACGGCCGGTCACCTGAGGGCCTGAGGCCAAGTATTGGCAGGGGCCAGTGACCGAGGAGGACATCAGTCCCAAGTTAGGACCGGTGCGTCACGAGCAGTGACCTGGTGTGGCCGCCTAACAAGTTGTCAGAGATGCGGTGTGTCTTGACCGTCGGGACCCTAGCCGTCAGTGACGAGATGCTAGCCGGCAAGTAGTCGGGGTGACCAAGAGGGTCACAGGTCTTTGGCGGGGCACGGGGGTGCTACCCTATGAGTCACTCAGTATTCACAGGTCACAGGGGCTAGGCATGCCAAGTGGACTGATCACCCACAGGTGGATGCCATGTGCCAGGTGACGGGAATAGCAGGTAGGACTCAAGGAGGGGGTGCCTATGGTTGGGAGGTTCATTCTACACACCGGCTTCTAGGATTCATGAGGTTGGAGAGACTGGCTTGTGACAATTGGTATCAGAGCCTCGTTCTAGAGAGAAACGCCCATTCTAGAGAGAGAAACGTCCGTTCTAGAGAGAGAAAGTGAGAAAAAGCTTGGTTTTGTCACCATAACTTGGTCTATAGTGCTCAGATTTGAGGGAGATCTGTCTCAGATCATTTCTAGTGGGTAGTCGCTGTAGATCAGCAGGGATTCACGCTGCAAATTCTGAGATTTCAGAAAATTTTAAAGTTTTGGAGGGCCAGCGCATTTGTCCTGAAGGTTTTTCGCTTATAACTCTCTAGAACCTTCTCAGATCCTGATCAGATTTTGGAGGCATGTTTCTAGTATCCATTGCGATCCTTTAGAGCCATTATACGCTGGTTTTGGAGCAGATTTGCCTCTATTTCACTAAAATGTCGGTTTCCAAGCAAAAAACAGGTCAGATTTTTGGTTTGGACATAACTTCTCCGATTTATCTCCGATTTCTGCTGTTAGAGTTTCAGATTGGGCCTAGTAGGAGGGCGACCTACTGCTAATTGACCGTTCGTGAAAAGCTTTTGCCGTTTGGAAGAAATTCGACGTCAAACAGCCCGCTTTTTTCCTGTTTTTTTCGACTTTCAAGCCGATTTGGTGCCCAAATTAAGTTCTTTACCGACTTGTGTACCAATGTAGGACGCAAGGGAAGTACTACCTGTCCTTGCCTTTGTTACTTTCCAGTTGCCTTTTGTCTCTTTCAGTTCTAAATTGTCAATAGGCTGAACATTTCTTTTTCTGACTGTGTTTCAATAAGTCCAATTTTTTAGCTTGATTCCGTGCTGTCTCTGTTGTGTTTCATAATGGAAGATGATAGACTTGATATTCCGCTCAGTCCACCCGTTGCTCTTCCATCACCACCACCCAGCCCTGTGCTTCGTCCTGCCCATAATCCGCCTACAGTGGTTGCCCGTTCGCCTACTGGTACTTCCCCTTCTGTGCAAGCTCGCATGGATAGTGTGGAAAAGACCGTCGCAGAGATGCGAGCAATGATGGTAGCTGGTGGTTATGCGTCTTCCTCGCAGTATGCTCCACCTTATCCCTCTTCTGCTGTTCGTCCTATGTTACCTCTACCCTATCCAGAAGACAGAGATATTAAACCTACCCGTTTCGCTGGAAACACTCCTCAACGCAATACTGATATCGTAGATCAGTGGTTGCATAAGTGGGAAGAGTATTTTGATTTGAAACGGTCCCCAACTGATGAGGGTTGGCGGGTCCGCAAAGCTGCTTACCATTTCACTGATTTTGCTGACAGGTGGTGGTGCAAGTTGTTGAAGTCTAACCAGGCTCCATCCACCTGGCTTGAGTTTAAGCGAGCTTTTAGAGCTCAGTTTATTCCTCCACATGAGCATGTGCGTGCGACAGATGCTTGGCTTTTGCATCGTCAGAGGCAGTACATGGTGCAGGAATATGCTGACAGGTATCGTGAGATACTTATCAAGATTCCGGAAGAGATTCCCGAGTGGCTGGTAGTCCACAAGTTCATATTTGGCCTTCGTGAAGAGTTGAGGCCTTCGGTGCTTAATGAAAGGTGCAAGACCTTAGAAGCGGCAGTTGCTACAGCTCTCAACTTTGAAGGTAATGTGCGCACCAAGGCTGAATCTGGAGCGCCAAGCTGGCTTCAAAAGAAGGGTTCGAGAAAGTCTGGCCAAGCTGGTCAGAAAGGCTTTTCGCAGAAGGATCCTATCCAGATGCAGCAGACTTTGAAGCGCAAGGCGGGATCTCCTATGGCTCGTCGTGCTTACGACAAGTCTCCCCTCAGTCCTGAGCAAAAGGAAAAGGCCAAGAAAGACGGATTATGTTTTTTTTGTCTTGGCAAGCATCTTTTCAAAGATTGTCCTCGACGTACGGGCAAGAAGCTCCATACTATGCAACGTCAAGATGAGGGCAAGGATGAGGAAATTCTGGATGACTTGTTGGTAAGTGATGATGAGGACACTCGTCGTGTCATGACTATTTCGGTGCGGAAGCTTGTTCCAGAGGCACCAGTTTGTTTCTTGTCCACCAAAGCGCGGGAAGCTTATCAGTTTCGAGATAGTGAACTGATACGCATGAGGGGAAAACTGGAAGGTCATGACGTGCTCGTCTTATTTGACACCGGTTCCTCGCATAATATCATCAATTCTCGTGTGGTGAAGAAATTTCACTTGGCTACTGTTCCATCTGATTACCGGTATACTGTTGAGATGCCAGATGGTAAGGGAACAGAGGTTTGGGATTGAGAATGGAGATTGGGTGTATTTACTAGTCCCTTCGAAGTCGAAGGTGCTACGCACAGGAAAGTGCACCAAGTTATCTCCTAGGTATTGTGGACCATGGTTGATTATTAAGAAGGTGAGCCAAGTAGCTTATAAGCTACAGCTACCTGTTGGATGCAAGGTGCATCCAGTATTCCATGTTAGCAAACGGAAGAAATGTTTGCATGATGGCGATAGTCTGGTGGAAGGTCTAGTGTCTCTTGAGGAGAAAGACACCACAGGTTATGGGCCAGACAGAATTCTAGATCGAAGGGAGCGACGATTGCGGAATCGTCTCCTTCAAGAGTATCTAGTAACTTGGAAAGGGCATCCGTTGTCAGATGCTACCTGGGAGACGCGACAGGCGTTGCAGAAGTCTTACCTAGAGTTTGTCATCAAGGACCGATGACTTGCCAGAGGAGGGAAGGATTGTTAGAGTCCAGTTACGACTCTATCATGACATTGGCACGGCCGGTCACCTGAGGGCTTGAGGCCAAGTATTGGCAAGGGCCAGTGACTGAGGAGGACATCAGTCCCAAGTTGGGACAGGTGCGTCACGAGCAGTGACCCGGTGTGGCCGCCTGACAAGTTGTCAGAGATGCGGTGTGTCTTGACCGTTGGGACCCTAGCCGTCAGTGACGAGATGCTAGCCGGTCTTTGGCGGGGCACGGGGGTGGTACCCTATGAGTCACTCAGTATTCACAGGTCACAGGGGCTAGGCATGCCAAGTGGACTAATCACCCACAGGTGGATGCCATGTGCCAGGTGACGGGAATAGCAGGTAGGACTCAAGGAGGGGGTGCCTATGGTTGGGAGGTTCATTCTACACACCGGCTTCTAGGATTCACGAGCTTGGAGAGACAGGCTTGTGACACTTTCTGAGCAGTCGCAACACCTTTCTGAGGTGTTTTAGATGCTCCTTCCTCGTTTTGCTGTAGACGAGGATGTCATCTAAAAATATGACTACAAACTTACCCAAGTATGGTCTGAGGACACTGTTCATCAAGGTCATAAAGGCAGCTGGAGCATTTGTGAGCCCAAATGGCATCACCTTAAACTCATAATGATCGTGACCAGTCCTAAAAGCTGTTTTCGAGACATCTTCCGACTTTATACGGACTTGATGATATCCCGATCTGAGGTCTATTTTACTGAAAAACTTAGCCCTGTCGAGTTGATCAAACAACTCGTCTGCCCGAGGCATAGGGTACTTATTCTTAATTGTGACTTTATTGAGGGCTCTGTAATCTACGCAAAGACGCATAGACCCTTCTTTCTTATTCACCAGTAGGACTGGTGAGGCCCATGGTGAACTACTGGTCTGAATTTGGCCTTTCCCAAGATAATCTGTTAATTGCCTAGTTATTTCTTCATCCTCTATTCGGCTGACCCGATACGGAGGTTTAGAAACAGGTGTTGTACCTGGTACTAGGTTTATTACATGACCTACTTCTCTGCTAGGTGGCAAACCATGTGGCAAATCTTGAGGAAAAACATCTTTAAATTTAGACAATAAAGTTTCTAATTTACTGATTTTCTGCTGTATAGAACTGGAAACAGAAACTTTAGGAATAAACTGAAAGTCACATAAGAATACTCGATGGTCTTCGTCTCCGATTAGCTGACAGAGCTCTGAACTGCAGACCATAGGACTGTTGGGAACATCATGCTCCCCATGCAACTGGATCTCTTGGCCTTTATGCTGAAAGCTGAGGGTGTTCTCCTCATAATTTCTGTGGAGAGAAGGTCCTAAACTGTAGAGCCAATCTCTCCCGAGAACAATGTCTGTGCGATCTAGGTGCATTATCTGAAAGTTTATTTCATCTTGGTACCCCTGAATACCAAGATTCAAATAACTTACCATAGTTTCCCATATTTTCTTATCTTCACCCTTAGCTAACGAAACTATGTACCTATGCTGACTAGGTACTTTTGGAAGTTTAAGCTTTCTAACCAGGGTGTAGTTGATGAAATTATGGGTTGCCCCATCATCAACCATTACTCTTACTGACTGGTTACCAACTTTCCCATGCATACGTACTAGGTCATGCGGCCCAAAGCTGAAGGGTCTCGCTAGCATTGCAGAGGTCAACTGGCAACAATGTTCATGATCTTCATGATACACTTTGTTCTCGGAAGCTGCCGAGTCACTGGGGAAACATACAGTCTGAACAAGATGAACTTGTTTCTTATCTTTCTTCTCTTTTTTAGTGAAAGGTCCCTTGGGACACTGTCTGACTGTGTGTCCCTTGCGCATACACACAAAGCACAAACGTTCTTGTTTGGATTTCTCAAAATCATCTGGTTTTAAGGGCTGTATGAGCGAAGGGCGTTTCTGAGGAGCTTCACCTTTAAATTTATCTTCTTTTTTTCTTTTTAAAAATTTCTTTTTAAATTGAAAGTCTTTTTGAGGAGGCTGCTCAAAAAGTGGCTGCTGTCTCGCCCTCTTCCTACCCACTGAATCATCATAGATTTGAGCATATCTGAGAGCTTGCTCAAGGGTAGTAGGCGAGTTTCTCTGGACCTCTACTTTATATTCATCTTTGAGGCCACGGACAAATCCCCTGATTTTCTGATAATCATCCATATTTTTAATCTTTAAAATTGCTTCTCGATACTGCGAGATGTATTGGATGAGGGACTTGTCCATTACTGTTCTTTCCCAGGCTTCCCATCCGCAACTATGTTCCCATCTTGGCGAACACCTCAATCCAGAAGTTTCCCGTAAACTTGGGATCCCCGTCAGAAACAATGGACTTCGGAAGACCATGTAACCTAACAATATTCTGAATAAACACTTTTCCTTTTGCTCAGGACTAAGGGGAGACTTGTCGTAAGCACGACGAGCCATAGGAGATCCCGCCTTGCGCTTCAAAGTCTGCTGCATCTGGATAGGATCGTTCTGCGAAAAGCCTTTCTGACCAGCTTGGCCAGACTTTCGCGAACCCTTCTTCTGAGGCCAGCTTGGTGCTCCAGATTCAGCCTTGGTGCGCACATTACCTTCAAAGTTGAGAGCTGTAGCAACTCCCTCTTCTAACATCTTGCACCCTTCATTAAGCACTGAAGGCCTCAACTCTTCACGAAGGCCAAATACGAACTTGTGGACTACTAGCCACTTGGGAATCTCTTCTAAAATCTTGAGAAGCGTCTCACGATACCTATCAGCATATTTCTGCACCATGTACTGCCTCTGACGATGCAAAAGCCAAGCATCCGTCGCACGCACATGCTCATGTGGAGGAATAAACTGAGCTCTGAAAGCTCGCTTAAACTCAAGCCAGGTGGATGGAGCCTGATTAGACTTCAACAACTTGCGCCACCACCTGTCAGCAAAATCAGTGAAATGCTAAGCAACTTTGTGGACCCGCCGACCCTCATCAGTTGGGGACCGCTTCAAATCAAAATACTCCTCCCACTTATGCAACCACTGATCTACGATATCAGTATTGCGTTGGGGAGTGTTTCCAGCGAAACGGGTAGGTTTAATATCTTTGTCTTCCGGATAGGGTGGAGGTAACAAAGGACGAACAACAAAAGACGGATAAGGTGGAGCATACTGCAAAGAAGACGCATAACCACTAGCTACCATCATCGCTCGCATCTCTGCGATGGTCTTTTCCACACTATCCATGCGAGCTTGCACAGAAGGGGAAGTACCAGCAGGCGAACGAGCAGCCATTGTAGGCGGATTATGGGCAGGGCTAAGCACAGGGCTAGGTGGTGGTGATGGGAGAGCAACAGGTGGACTAAGCGGAATATCAACTCTATCATCTTCCATTATGAAACAAAAACAACGATAGCACAAAATCAAGCTAGAAATTTGCACTTATTGTAAAACACTCAGAAAAGGCAAATCTGACCAAACTTTCAACTGCAAGACAACAAAGACAAGGAAAGAAAAAAGGATGAGCTCTCCCTGAAATCCAAGCAAAGGGATCCCCTCAGGAAAAGTGCCGATTCTGCCTTCAAAATAGCCTCAAATAGCTTCAGAATAGCTTCAGAACAGCACTGGACAGCAGTCTAATAAAACGATGAAAAGGGGTAGATAAAAACACCAAAAGCCGTTGAAGGAGGGCGCTAGAACAGCAGAACCAAGGGCTCCAATTTACCCCACATTGTTGGATGTTTGTAGATCCTTAAATCAGCGCTGGAACAGTCAGAAATGGGCGCTAAATCGGTGCTAGAGCAGCGCTCCAGTTCCCCACAAATTTGAGTATTGGAATTTGGTATGTCCTTAGATCAGTGTTGGTCAGGCCCTCAAAATACTTCATTCTGGCCACTGTTCTGACTACAACAAGTGCACCCAGATTCCCTACTGGAAAAACGTTGGAACAGGTCTAAAAAAAGTGCACTGGAGCTGTAGGAACTGAGCACCCCAAATTTCCCTGGTAATTTGAACACTTTTCCCTCCTTTACCAGCGATGGAGATAGGCTGCAAGAGAGCGATGGACCTTCAGGAGAATTTAATCCAAACTTTTTGCTCCAAATCGGATTGTTGTGGGCTCCCTATAGGCTGGAACAGCAGCTCTGGAGGTCCACAAACACCTCTGAAAAATGTCTCCCACGATTTTTCTCCTCTAGATCCTTCAAAAACAAGCAAAATTTGACAATTTCTACACTCTCTCTCTCTAGAACGGTCGTTTCTCTCTCTAGAACGAGTCTCTGATACCAATTGTCACAAGCCAGTCTCTCCAAGCTCGTGAATCCTAGAAGCCGGTGTGTAGAATGAACCTCCCAACCATAGGCACCCCCTCCTTGAGTCCTTCTACCTGCTATTCCCGTCAACTGGCACATGGCATCCACCTGTGGGTGATCAGTCCACTTGGTATGCATGGCCCCTGTGACCTGTGAATACTGAGTGACTCATAGGGTACCACCCCCGTGCCCCGCCAAAGACCTGTGACCCTCTTGGTCACCCCGACTACTTGCCGGCTAGCATCACTTCACTGATGGCTAGGGTCCCGACGGTCAAGACATACCGCGTCTCTGATAGCTTGTTAGGCAGCCACACCGGATCGCTACTCGTGACGCACTGGTCCCAACTTGGGACAGATGTCCTCGTCGGTCACCGCCCCTTGCCAATACTAGGTCTCAGGCCCTTTGGTAACCGGTCATGCTGAGATCATGATAGAGCCATAGCTGGGCTCTAACAGACACTATGGTAGTCCCCTCAGCCTTGTATGCATCAGAGACATGGAGTACTGGCCTGACGGCTACCGAGTGGGCACGCATCTCACGACTTCAGATTCATATGCTATCTTGGATGATACGGGCTAAGCCCTCTATACGAAATCATATTATGCTGGCGGAGTTTGTCGCCCCCGTTATTCAGCTAGAGGCATTGTTCCATATTGTCACATTCATACAATGGCTGGAGGATCTTCAGGGTAGAGGCACACACTGTGCTGCAGCAGCTTTGTCATCATCCCAGCACTTACATTCAGAGGGACACTCCTTCTCGTGGTATTCCCAGGCCTGTCGTCTCCTCTCCACATTGGGTATCCATATTACGGATCTACTAGTTGGTACTCATCAGTATGTTCGAGGACATCTGTATAGGGCATATCTTCAAAGCACTTGGCAGGGTTTGTTTGGAGTGAAGTCGGAGTTTTATCGGGCACATTTTCTATCCCGGGATCCTGTTGGGTATCCTATAGTACCCGGATATATGGTGGATAGTATCTCACATAGATTGCGGATAGTGATGGGTCAATCTCGGATTTCCTCTCACCAGCTAGCCATTGAGAGTAGCCGAGAGATGCTCGGATTTGTAGTATGTGTGATACACACGATGTAGAGGATGAGTTTCATTTTCTCTTCAGATTCCCAGCCTACTACGAGATCCAAGGGAGATACTATTGCTTGTTTCGAGATCACCCATTCACACTCGCTACCTTGATATCGTATGAGGACCCCAGATCTGTTGCATTGATGATCCGAGAGATGTTAGACCTACGTATGGCGCTAGACGCTGACACCTCCCCCTTGATACAACTGAGCATACAGGAGTGTTTATCCCCTTGGAGATAGAGAGAGGAGAGTACTGATTCTGATGGAGAGGCTGAGATTCCGGATGCTTCCATACATAGACGACAAAGACAGTGTAGACGACCAGAGAGACAACTAGCCCATAGGCCACAACCTACAGCTTAAAGGCAACAAAGACGACACCGACTATCCACTCAGAGACAGAGATCCACAGTTCGCTCAGTGACAGTGTCACAACATACTATACATCATTATTTTACAGGCGGAGAGACATTAATTGTAGCATGATGATAGACTATGCTTGTGCCAGTCACTATTTCTTGTTTTTTAGTAGTCTTGTTTCTTTTAGGTGGTAGAGCTTTCATGCTCCCACCGTGCATACTTGACATCTACCTATTTATTAGTCCTATGTACCTTAGGGTATTTCATGAACATTCATAAAGATCTCTCTCTCTCTCTCTCTCTCTCTCTCTCTCTCTCTCTCTCTCTCTCTCTCTCTCTCTCTCTCTCTCTCTCTCTCTCTCTTTTGGCATTCCCATCTTTGACCTTCCAACAAGCACTCATGGGTATGTAAGATGCTCTATCCATCGTGTCTATCTTCAACATGCTTGGCAAGGACAATTGATATCAAACCTGACTTTATCCCAACTCAATTCTTGGAGCTAGATGCGTCAGGTTTTCCGGTCACGGCCGTTATATCTAGACTATAGTTTATCACACTGCCTGAGATTCACTATGGGACAGATAAGTGTATCCTTGCACCATCTTGCTATTGAGACGGGACGTTTCCAAGGTATACCATGCAAACATAGGATATGTGAGATATGTCCATTGGGTGAGGTTGAGCCTGAGGAGCACTTCACTTTTAAATGACTTGCTTATCATGAGATTGCTTACTTAGAAATTCACTACTTTACGTTCTCTCCTCACCTACAAGGATCTCAGATGCGTTGCCCTTATGATACGTGAGATGTTCTTGCTAAAAAGAGATTTGAGCTAGCAGGATTAGTTAGACTATTGAGATTCACAACCGCAAATCAGCTTTCTTTTCCAAACAAAGAACATCGACAAACTCAGAGTCAGAGGATGAGGATACACATGTTCCTACAAGAGACCGACATCGAGATTAGAGACAATGTACAATACATCATGGTCTTGCTACTAGAGCCTCCAGACACATATCAAGTGTTCGGAGTTCCCATACCCACCATTGTTAGAGTCGTCATCAGTGCTCCTCTACTACCTCGGCTCCTCTTATCACGACTTTTTTTAGTCGTCTTAGCTAAGAGCCCATATACATTGCTTGTTGTACATGGCTCCTAAGCCATATGTAATTTTACAAAGTTGTTATTTTAGGTTCTATGTTTTTATGTTTTTTTGTCACACGCTCCCTTAGATGCTATACTTGACATGTACTACTCTATCTTATATGCTTTGGCATCAAAAGACATTCTTGTGTGTGTGCGTGTGTGCGCGTGCGTGCGTGCGTGCATGCGTGTGTGTGTGTGTGTGTCTCTCTCTCTCTCTCTCTCTCTCTCTCTCTCTCTCTCTCTCTCTCTCTCTCTCTCTCTCTCTCTCTCTCGGCCAGGGATGGCGGATATCCATCGCGTCCATCTGCTGGCCCTCCATCGCTGCTCTACCCTGACTGTTTGCACCTGTCCCATCGCTTCTGTCCATCGCTGAAGGTGCATCCTCCAATTTGTAAAACGCCTCGTCGCAAAGGTCCCCTTAATCCTGATCCATCTTCTGTTTCCAGCATTGCTTCAGCCTCACTGCCCTCCTGTTGTATTTTTCACAGAAACTATCGTATGGTCTTTGATACCGTATAGGCAGCTTCGTGTATCCTCACATCAGCTTGCTATTGAGACCGACTGATCTATTGACACACCCAGCCATAGCAGATCTGCCAGTTATGCTCGATGCAGGAGGTAGAGGATGAGGCACATTTTATTTTCAGATGTCCCAGATACTATGAGTTCCGGGGTCAATATTACTGCCTCTACAGAGACACTCTTCTCTCCCTTAGCTCCTTATTGGCATATCTAGACCCCAGGTGTGTGGGACACTTATTGAAAGAGATGCTTGCTCTACGAACATCTATTTTACCCTTGGAGGAAGATCATGTTCATAGTCAGACCCTTGTCACACATTTCTTACAGAAGAGGGGAAGAGAGGAGGTATCGGATGATGAGATTGATATCCCGATACAACAGAGAGATTTGAAGACTCAGTGATCACCTACTAGACCTAAACATGTAGTCCGTTCAACATCATCATACCGAGCCTTACAATGGCCTTCAGCTTCTTTTCTAGTCGCTCATCAGCCTTCAGTGCTAGCTTCACAGTCTATCACTCGCTTTTTCAGATCAGCTACTTAGTGATATGGTTATTTTTTTAGATGATTGCCTCATCGAAGCTGGTGGCTAAGCTCTTGCATTTGTACCTCAACAGAGCGGGAGGTTAAGCCCTTGCATTTCCTTCTTGCAAAAAGAGAGATTGTTGGTTGTTGATTTATTTGTTTTGTTAGTAGAAAGATAATTTGTAAAATAAGTCCTTACACGGACATTACTCTTACTACGTATGTTTTGTACTTTTGTCTTTTGTGCCTACGGGCACTAGATAGACATTATTAAGCTCTCTCTCTCTCTCTCTCTCTCTCTCTCTCTCTCTCTCTCTCTCTCTCTCTCTCTCTCTCTCTCTCTCCAGAAGTTTTTGGATGGGCTCATAATAGTTCATGAGTAAACTAAGAAGAGAATTTCATTGCCAGGACTTGGATGAAAGTAAGATCTTCGTCCACGTATCCCGCAATTTAGATCTCTTCCCCAAAACTTCACGTCAGTGCGACACTGATGTGAAGCGGATGACAAGTGTATCCAGGTCCTTTTAAGGCCGCCAAGCAATTTCCATACTTGTACCTTTTGTGTTTTTGTTTATGTATTTTACGGGCTATCACAAATTAGGCACTTTGGGGTTCTTCTTGCAATGCATTTCATCTATAGCTAGTTATCAAAGTTTCTAGTTGAGATAGCATAATGAACATCTCCAGAAAAATAGATAGATGCATTCTTGAGTGCTTTTGAACGAGGTACAGATATATCTTGTGGTTTGATTCTATGTAGAACAATTCTTATCATGATGCTTTCTATAATGTTGTTCTTGGCTACTGTCTCTTGTATATGTGTGCAATGGTAGTTGCTATATGGCATTCTTGATCTACACAACTAGCTTGTTTTTTATGCTTTCTCTTATCTACTATTATGGTCCTTGTGTTTTAGATTATAAGGATCTTGAGTCACCTCCAAATCTATTAGTATGTATTGCTATATGGCATCCCTAGTTGATCTGGTTAGCCTAGATTGTACTAGCTTCAGTTTCCAATCAAACTATTTTGTATGCATGGTCCTTTCAAACAACTTAGGATCTCGAAGATGGTATGTACATTTTTCTTCTATCACCCTTATTTTGTTGGCTTAGCACAGTGGAAGCATGATGGCCTTTCTCCATTCCTTTGGTATTATGGGATTATGACATTGGTTTGTGATATGATTGCTTGTTTTACTATGCTCTCTCACTATTTTATGTCATGGTCAATAGTTTAGTTTGGATACTTTGCGGCCATTGTGTAATCTCACACACCACAAAACACTATGATCTAAGGACTTTTCATTTGCTGCGGTAGTATCCTAGTTCTTTACATGCTATGGTTTGATAGCTCACATTGAGGGCAACTTCTTGCTAGTAAGGAAGAGTTATGGAATTGCAGTACGTTTGGGGCCTATTTGACATCATGGATCCAAGACACAACTATCTGATTCGCAAGACAAATATCATTTCTATTCACATGCTATATGGGGCCATCTGGAGCGGGATACTGTTTTGGAGGGAATTGTTGCCTTTCTTTTGCACCTCATTTTCCAAATTAGGGACCTAGCCCTAATCATCAATGACAATGTTTTTGTCAGTAACAGAGAGTTTGGGTACTTTGTCTTTGTTTGAAGTTAGGAGTCATCTGGTAGTTTGCCCAACCTGGAGTTGGCCACAAAGATATAAATAGGATAAGCCTCTTGTCATTTGAAAGTTACTTATTATGGTTCTTTGTGAGTTGTTTAGGAGACTCTTGTAAGCATCATGGTAGAAGAGCCTTTATTAGTGTTACTTCATAGGAGGGCTTGCAGACTTTCATATTGTAGATTTTGACATTTCTGTAGGAGATCAATGTTCAGTTTACAATTTATGGTCTATTTCAGTGTTACATGAATGGTTATGCATGGATGTGCCTCCTGTAACCTCCTTAAGTTTGTTTTTTGTCATGCTTGGACTCTTTCAATTTCATGCTTCTCTTCTCTGAAATTTAAACTTTACTTGTTCAGGCTAAGCTTCAACCGGCAGAATGTTCTGAAGTAGTATTAGCAAAGGAAAATGTCCATGTTCGACTATTGGTTCATGGCTCTGCCTTGGAGTGCTCAGGTAGGTTCTTTCACTTGTAAAGGGGAGATGCCATGAGAAAGTACTCAACCTGATCTACTTAACACTTACAATAGCAAAGAATATCAAATATTTCAATATTTGGCTAATGTTCAACATTCCCATTTTCAATATCTTCCTTATGCCAGTTTTTATACAGTCAAAGCAAATTCTTTCTTATATCATGCTTGTCTGTGTGCCCGAGTGGAGTCAAACTGTAGACCTCAAGGTGAGGAAAGGAGACACCAACCAACAGGCACTATTTTCTGGACCAGAACAATTTCGTTCGTTTAATCATCTTGTCTGACTAGGTACTAATTTCTGCTAACCATAGTTTCCTTGAAAAGAAAGTATTGTTGCTCTTTCCCTGCTCACCCTTTCACAAGCTCAATTCGAACTAAAAGGTTGTGTTGCAGTGAATTTTCAAATTTAGAATGGGCCGCTGTTTGGAGATTGTATTTCAATCTATTGTACCTCTTTGGAATTTGTTTATAACCTACCAAGGATTTGTAGAAACAAAAGGTGGTAAGGTACCTCATTAAGGAAGATTCTAACTTTGTGAACACAGTCTGAAATCGACTTGTCTTTCAGGAAACCAATAATCAGCCCATTTATGCTTGTGTAATTACAAGAATGCAGCAAGTAAATGTTGAAACCTTGTAAATCAAGACTTTCGATTTCTTCAGTTTCCTATAACCTCTATCAAGGGTTCATAGTACATACATGTGAAGGGTAGTTGATCTGCCTATGTAATTTTGGACAAATTTTCTCTGGAAAGCCTTAACACATGCCAATGTATTGAGTTTCATGCTCCTGAATCAAAATGAAACGGGGAACGAAACTATGGAACTTCAAAGTTGTCAATCTCATAATTGAATACAGAATCTAAGTTCTTGATACAAGTATTCAAGTGAGGATATTGAACCTTGTAGATTATCAACATCCCCAAATTTTGTAATAAACTTGAAAATGCTTGTTCAGATTTTACTATTCAGACCACCGTACTCATATTCTGTCACTTATGTCTTTTGCAAAGAAACACATCCTAGTATTGGATGCATCCGGGTTAAGGACATGGGTCATCTACTGACGCTCAAGGGAACTGTGATACGATCGGGCAGTGTCAAAATGCTTGAAGGGGAACGGTACTATGAATGCAGGAGGTGCAAATACAGGTGCATATCCCGTTTTTAACTTGTTCCAAATATCAGGAATTTTAGTCGTTAATGGTTGCTGGTTTTCATGCCGTTCTGCCATAATGATTTGATTGGTGGAATTTTAGTTGATTGCATAATTTTTGACACAGATCATAACTCATATGTATTTAGAATAATCTGAATAATGCCTTTAACTGTTACCGAATATGTTTGCAGTTTAACGAGGTCTCCTCCTGAATTTTTTGTGTTCTCTGCCATTGCCTCATCTCTCAGCTTTGACATCCATAGAAATTTATAGATTTACATTCCTATGAGACCTATAACTCTCTTTTTCTGGTGAGTTCTTGAAATCTACTTGAAAAACAACTGAATAGGCATAAAATATTAAGCCATAAATGCAAAAGCTAGCATCACGATCTGACAATACTGAAGCCTAGATCAACTGCGTGTTCCAGCTTATCAGAACTTTATGGTCGTCATTAATTGCAGCGAGATATAATATGGTAATTATTATGTGCCTAATGTTGTTCAGAAAAGTCAAAGATATCTTTTTGTTGCCATATACTAGGATCCAGTTGATTAATGTATTTCAAAGAGCCAGATGAGCCCAACCTGGATTGATTGTCAAACCTACAAAGCAGCACTGACATTATCACATTATATGATGCTGTGTACTGTTCAAATATTATTCTGGTAGTCTCGTGTTCTTACTTAGCATTAGTTGGTCCTTTTGTATATCGAAAAGGGTAGTCTAGTGCCTCAAGGTTTAAGTTTCAGAGTTTAAAGTTCAAGTCACAAAGTTTTGCAGATATATCACCAAGAATCTTATGCAATTTATAGCTGCTTAGATGATGCATTTGATCTTCTGTACTTGAAGATTTAGGATGATTATTTTATACTCTAATCTGACAGAATGTTGATTTCCCACTGGTTCTCAAACTTGTTCCTTGCATCCTGCAAAAACTTAAATTTTGTTTTCAGGTCTGTGATGTTTTAAATTACACTTTCTATCAAGTGATGCAATTTCAAGTCAAGTATATACATGTGGTCAAGCAGACATCACTGTTAGGACAACATATGATACAAGATAAACCATTTCTTGCTTGTTTGGCATTGTATCTAAGAAGAACATTCATATCTTTGAAATCCTCGACTTGTTATTTTCTCACATTATATCTTTTGTGCGAAATCTAGGTTCAAAGTAGCTCCCCAATTGGAGACAGGCAACTCTCTACAGCTTCCAGCCAGTTGTCCTTCTCAGGTATCAAACTCAATCTTTGATGACTGGCTGGATCTGGCATTTTGACTTGTGACACCTTTTGCTTATGACCCATGCTTATCTCTTTAGCTTTTGCAAACAAGTTCTTACTGCCGGAAGACTGCTGTCATTATAAAAAAGTGATCAAAGCAAAATGCTTACAATGCTTCCCGAAAGAATGCCGCCAATACTGAATGAAATGACTCTCCTGCTACCTCCTGAAAGAGCAGCCCCTCTAGTGAAGATGGAACATAGCATTTTTGACTAGGGGCCCCATAGGCTATTGGTTTGTATGGTCAAGGGGTGCTTGCAACAAGCAGTAGTTACTCAAAAATAATCGAGTGGAGTTTTTGCAATCATTTTTTCATTTTTTGGAAAGCACAGCTCCAAAACAAAATGGATGCTTGTCCCTGTGGCTTTAATTTTGGGATCCCATGTTGGCATGCAGATCGGAAATAGTAAAGAGACTTGCCTACTATGGCATGTACGTAGGCTCAAAGCAAATTGAAGCATAGATTGAAGATGAATAGTAAGACGTGTGACTGCTTGCTAATATGTTTATTGTGCACAAAAAAACGTGGCCCAAATATATGGCAATTAATGCAATGCGATCAGAAATAAAGTGCCTCAAAAATTGTCAAACCATCCATCTCTAGTAACTATGATATCACAAGATTCATAATGGATGGTTAAATATAAGATTTACACTTTAGTTAGAGTATTGGGATTTATACCTTGAAAGATAATCGGATTACAAAAGACATCCTTTTTAGGTAGAGAATTATAACCTTTCATAGGATTTACAAGTTTCTTTGGCAAGGTCACCCATAGATATGCAAAGACTGTGCTACTATTAACAGGAGTAAGTAACTAGGCGAATGGAAACATCATCAAGACGTGAAAGATATGGAGCAATAGCACGGTCAGGAGCCCTCTGAATAATAAGCTCTTCCATGGGATCCTAAGGTGGCTCACGGAGTGTATGGTTAGGAGAGGCCATAAAGCAAAATGTGATTTTTGGAGAAAAAATGAACATTTGATCTGAGGGTCGTCACCACAAATTAGTTTTTTAAATCTATCACAAAACGGAAACTATGGAAACGGGAAAAAGCAGACAACAAATAGAAAGCTGGAAGAGAACAAATTACTCTACTGCCAGGACCTATATGTTAGCTTTGAGTTCTCTGAGCAAGAATTCTCAAAGTAAATTCAAGGACTGCTAATAGCTCAGGCAGATCTCCTTCAAAGATCTCTGGTAGACCTCCCAAAAAATGAATCGAATGGCTAGCTAGTGAGCGTTCAGCTGCTATTTATACTAGTTCAGCATTCCTGAAACTACCAAAATAAAGGACACAAGGAATTCAAATATTCCGCCCAAATCTGTGTTCGCACTTTCAAGTCAATCAAAGAGATCGTGCTTCTAACTTGGTGATTAGGTTTAAGTCATAGATGTTTCATGTTAGGGTTTAGAGAATCGAAAGTCTTTTTTTTTTTGGTGGGCAACATAGGTATCAACTTGAAGCTCTAAGCGAGTGCAGTGCATTTGGGTCTTCCTTTTTCCTCTCCACGCAGTGGCTCTGCTTCATCGAAAGTTCTCATCTCTCTATACAAAGATCCTTCTGCACCTGGTTTCCTCTCCACAGCAACCCTGCTCACCCCCCGCTTCCTCCGCTTCATTATTTGTATAAGCTGTGGTGCAGCCAGTTAATATGGAGTCTGGACTGTGAGCTTGAATATCTTTTCAAAGGCTAGCTAGTGTTCAGGGCCTTATGCAAAATACAATGGTTAATAAAGCTCTGTCATGTAAAGTCAGGACTTATTTCTCAATGAAATGAAAACTTCTGAGCCATTGTGTCAGAATTCATACATTAGACAGTTTGTTGAAAGACTTGTATTACTGAAATCATGTTGTTTACTAACTCATTATTGTGACCCGACTTTATAAAGTTTTGTATACTGATCGAGTAACATCACTCATACACTGCTAGTCATGTTCAAGCAAACAATATCAAATTCATGATGATAGCAAAATCTAGTTAGGAAGATATAAATTTTAAGTGCTTGGTTCTTGCAGCGCACCAAGCCATGCAATGGTGCAAGTTTCGTCTGTCTAGAAGATAGTACTATATGCCATGACTATCAGGAAATCAAAATTCAGGAGAACATGCAAAGCCTTGGCGTGGGCTCCGTACCACGGTCGATTGTTATTATGCTTCAAGATGAATTGGTGGACACCATCAAAGCTGGCGGTAAACGTAGCCCAGTTTTTTTTCTAGCTCATCGTTTTCATTTGAAAATGTACATTCTTCGGAAAGTAGAAATCAAATTCCATTGTACGCTTAGCTTTTTTATCTTGAATGTCTTGTAATGAATTTGATGTTGAATTGTAGTTTGGAAAATCTTTTGTTGCAAGGAAACACAGACTCCTTAGAAACAATAGACGAGAAACAGCAAATGCCACATCATCACATAGTGTACACAGTTGCCAATAGCAACCTTCCTGGAAACTTTAGAATTGTGATTTATTTCGTCCATTCAATACTTGTAAGATGTCACATAGTTAAGATGTTAATACACATTCTTCCATCATGGAAACTCATTTCCCACAAGGGGAACATGCAAAAGTGCTTCCCAGTGGTCCTATTCTACGAAACAGCATGTTCCAAATAAAAGAAATGCTTTTCTCCAGGGCTTCTCTATAATTTGTCTCACATCGTTTCCCATTGATGTGTCCATAATGATGGGATGCGCACATGGGGGAACACATCTCGTTATTAAAGAACATGGGGGCGTGGCCTTATACATTCTTATGGCATTGATAATTCCAAGGTCATTTCACTATGTCTAACGTCAACAGTTGATATTTTGCTATTCAGAGGTAGCTTCCAGCTTCCTATGAAAATCTAATTAGTCTCACCATATTGTTCATGCAGATGATGTGATTGTAACAGGTGTATTATTTGCGAAGTGGCGGCCAATATCTAAAGATGTCCGTTGTGATTTAGAATTAATGCTTCATGCAAATTATGTCAGGTAGGCTTGTAGTTGAGCATTTGTTTGGAAGCAGTGCTCAATATGACATGTTATTAACAAAGATGGGACACTTTTGCCTTTTCACTTGCTGTTTTGATGATTTCATTTGGTGTATATATAAGTTTGACCTGAGTAACTTTCTGTCTTCAATGGACATGGTGAAAATTTTCAGTCTATTCCTTTCTGACTACTTTCGATGGAGCTTTTAGCTCAATAGAAATATGTAGGTAGTTGAAAATTTTAGGTATCACTCTCTAACAAGATGAGAAAACTTTCTTTTTTGACTTCCTCCATTGGACATTATATTTGAAACTTACAGATTTTTCTTGTGTACCCTCAAATGACATCATGTTTATCTGGTAGTAAGTTAGTCGAGCTACTGTGATATAGGCTTAGTTCCCCCTTGCTGGTCGAGCTTCAATTGGAACTATTTTGGCAGAAAAAGTTCATCACTTTGTTCTAGTGTACACTGTAAAGTCAGCAAGTGCGCACAGGTTACTATCCCTCGTTGACAGGTGCACTTTCTATATAAGTAGTTGTCACTGTAATTTCAGCAGCATGACTAGGTCTGATCAGCTGACTGAATGCTCATAAGAAACTTTCTATGTGGACGGCAAGGTGTGAAATAGCATCATGCCTCAAGTTATTTTGGACAGTTAGAAATTCTAAAGAATTATAGAGATTTGTCTATCTATTTTTTGATGTTTCTGTACCAATAAAATTTCAATCTGCACAAGTTGGTCTCAGTATTCTCAAACTTGTACATGATCAGCTTACAAAAAATTACTATCATGCAATTTCTTTTCTCACATTTCTCTTCCCATGCAAGAAACTGGAAGAGATAATTTGGCCTTTGATTTACTCGATTTTTTGGCCAGGATACAATGCCATAAGCTTGAAATGGTGATGTATTTGGGTAGCTCAGCCTGTATAGATTATGCAGGAGCTATGTTGTAACCTGTCAGGTAGATGCATGGACATGATTATCCGGATTGAGATTCAGATTTCAGTACGTAGTATCACAATCTAGTTGTGAAACCATCTTATGATGGTTTCTTTGTTTTTCTTGTACACTTTTCAAGCATATGGCATTATACACCTACCTGAAAAGTATAATCTGGAAATTTTATATCTTTTCTATCCTACTACGTCTCTTTGTTCAAAAGCTATGCAGTTACTAGTTAGGATGGCATACACATGATTGATCAAGATTGAGATGCAAAATTTTTAGTAGTATTAGACTTGAGTGTAAAATGCTCATGGCTTCTTAATCTTTCTGGTATACCTTTTGGAAACATGCACTATGCAAATGTCTGAAAAGCATTTGGCACAATCTCTCTATTACCCACATAGTTTACTAAGTTCTGTAGGAAGTGCAAGTTCACCTCAAAAAGCTCATTTTAACAGGCATATTTATCCTCAAGTGCTTCTGTCTTTGTAATTGTAGAAGCTTTGGGTCAATGGTGTGAACCTTATATATTTATCCTTGTAACAGAGTTGATCATCATGTGCATTGTGAAGGAAAGCCCGATATGCAAGATATGAAATTTTTGTGGTTTTGATGGTTTATCATTATTATTTATTAATAGGATTGTTGAGCTACTGTGAAAAGACAGCATCGACCTATCTTAGGTATTGACTGTTTTGTATCAGGAAAGCAAACGATTTGAAGATGGTCATGGATGTCCCAGAGCATGTAGTTGAACAGTTCGAGCAATTCTGGCAACGTTTTGAGAGTAACCCCTTCAAAGGCATGGTTATCTTAGCAACTCCAGGCCTTCAGCTTAACACTTACATTCTGATGCAGTGCCAGATGATTTTAGTTTGCAAAGCTATTCACTGGAAGCATCAAATGAAGGCACCTAAAGTTGCTCTTGAGGAGTTCACTAGTACGGTAACGTTAGAAAACATGTGTGCTACTAGTTTTGACAAAAACTTGCTGGTATGCTCTTTTGTTTTCAGGCAGGAACACAATCCTTCAAAGTATATGCCCTCAAGTTTATGGTTTATTCACAGTCAAGCTTGCAGGTACAAAGCATGAGCATATACCCTATTCATTACCTCTTGATGATAAACTGTTGACTAAGTAGCTCAAGATAACTACTTACGATTTTCCATTGTTCCAGCTCTAGATGATGACAGCCATAGTCTTCACCTTTTTAGGTTTGGAGCAAAGTTGCAGTGGATCATTCCGGCATGTTAGCGATCCGCAACCCGGATCGCAATTCTTTTTTTTTGGGGAAAAAAGGACTAATGGCCAATTTTTTTTTTTTTGATAGTTTAATACTAACTAAACCCTAATTGGATGGTGGACATGATGGAATGATTACATCCAAGATTGGAGTTGAAACAACAATAGACTCTGTTATAGATGGCATACGAAAGAAGATTAGAGACTCCCGACACAGAGAACTCACACACACACGACCATTTGAAGGGATGCTTATGCTTATGCTTCTGAGACGGGCATGCTTATGCTTCATAATTGTTGTCGGTTTGTTGTAATTCAATACGGTTCCATGTGATTTCATTTCACATAATACATAAATATTTATTTGGGAGGGTCAAACTTGTAGGGCGCGTATTCAGATGTACGTTGAAGTTTTCTATCCAAGGATCATTCTTTAGAATATAAGCTTGAAATTTGAGGATTTCCTTATAGAAAAACTTCAATTGTGAAAGCTAGGCAGATGTTCAAAAGTAACCCCTTATTGTTGTTTGAATATTTGACCATGGGACAGTTTGCATCATTTCATTGTTCTTGAGCTATGCTTTCATTTTCATTGTTATCAGGTATGTCAAAGGGAGTCTTAATCCCAAGGAGATATTGAATTATAGTCAGATTTCTCAGTCTCCAGGTTAAACTAAAAATCTTAGAGACTGATCAGACTTTGAGTCGTATTTAGTCTACATATTTTTGCAATGTAGGAAAAATCTGCGATTCTTCATAAGCTGTATGAGAGTGACACTGAAGGCACCTTATACTTGGCTATGAACAGACATACGAATCTAAAAATCAATCACAAATAATGATAAAGTGACATTATTTTTTTCTTGCATTTTTGGCCTCAAAATATGCCGTTGAAGGTTGAAACCTATCAGAATGAGGTTCTGACCTCTTAGCCCAAGAAGAACTTGGGAAGCTTGATGATTTTATGAATTTCCTTGGTGCAGATTGTTGAAAATGCAGCAAAAAAAGTCCAATTGATCCTAGAAATGATGGAGAAAGCACCTAAATAAGATCCAATAGCTAAAGCACAAATCAATCTATTGATTTCTAGCTTATCTTGGCTTGAACTCCACCTTATGGTTGCAAAATTATGCAAAATGCTTCACACGTGTGGATGTACGAACCTGCTCAACCTGTGTACCAAAGTTACATCAAATCGCGGTTCGAACCGTGAAGCACGGTTTGAACCATCAAATCGTTCAGGGCCGGTTTGAATCGGCCTTTGCTGGAAAGTCCGAGGAATAGGCCAAAACTGCATGCGCCAGAGAGAGAGAGAGAGAGAGAGAGAGAGAGAGAGAGAGAGAGAGAGCTTTTTTAATGTCTTTTCCATGCCAAAAGGCATATAAGACTAAGGAAATACATGTCAAGTATGTGGTAACCGTGGAGTGTATAAAATGACTCCACAACTGTAATAAAGAAAAACATCTAATGCAAGTTAAGATAACTACATAAATGAGAATGTCTGTGCATGGTAGTCAAATGTATCCATGTCAAGATGCTAGGTTTGTGCTGGCGCTGTAGAAGGATGTAAAGCGAGCTATAGCATGAGGAAGCACAGGAGCCCGATGATGTCGCCTGTGAACAGTAGCATGTATAGTGTGTCTCTGTGCAAGAGGTCTAGTGTGGTGTGTAACTCTCGTGACCGCTTGAGGCTGGGTGGTGCGTCGTCTCTGCATCCTAGGTCTCGGAATGTCGTCGCAATCGCTGTCAGTCATGTCTGCATCAGGACGTGATCTCTTGCGAGAGAAGAAGGATGTAATCTGAGACTGTGTGTCTGGATAGGTATGCTGAGCTGTCTGACATAGGTCTTGACGCAGGAGGGACATCTCACGTATCATAAGTGCCACACACCTAGGGTCCTCATATGAGATGAGGGATCGTAATGTAACTGGTGTCTGACGAAAAAGGCAATGATATCGCCCTCTGATCTCATAGTAAACTGGACATATGAAAAGGAAATGCTCGTCTGTCTCAACCATAGATAATGAACATAACTGACAAAGCCGCTCCTCTCGTGGGGTACCTTGGAAGCGTCCAGTCTCAATCGCCAACTGGTGTGAGGACACTCGGAATTGGCCCAGTATAAACTGAAGCCCATGAGATAGTCCTAAGGTGAGATAGTGTGGCAAAACTGGAAATCCCACTGTGTCTAGCTCCATAGAGTGTGTCCTGTAATAGTCAGGTTTGACCCCCGAGCTGTCCCTGCCATGTCCGGCTCAAGTATGCTCTATAGAGAAAGCGTCTGATATACTCATGGGTGCCCGATGGAAGGTCCGTGATAGAAATGCCAAGTGTATCTAGTATCCGGGAGGCCTGAGAGAACCATGATAGTCGATGTCCCTGATCATAAAGGTGTCGCGAGGAGGCAAGTGCCGTCTGTGTGTATCTCTGCTCACCTGTGGGTAACGTCATAATACATTGAATATATAGAATAAGCTGGAAGATGGCGGATAGTTGTATGGGTGGGACCGCAAACTCTGTCAGGATAATCTGATGTGGGAAAGATGGCTTAGCCCGTATCATCCGAGATAGCATGAGAACCTGCAGTCTTGAAATACTGGCCCAATCCGATGATGTAAGACCCGCACACCATACCTCTGCTGCATATAGGCCTGTGGGAGTAACGAGAGTATCAAAAAGCTGACATTTACTCGGGGCATCCCGAATAAACCATCTGAAACAGAAGCGCTCAATCTGGACAAGGGAGGCATGATCCTTCCCAAGTCTGGCGGAGGTTGCCTGTCGCATGCCAAAGATAGGGCCTGTAAAAAGCAGGCCAAGGTAAGTGTAAGAAGATACGACCTCCAAGGGTTGCCCATCAAAGATGAGTTCTTGGCGCTGCATAAAAGCTCTCGATGTGTTGAAGACCATAACTTTGGTTTTCAATATGTTAACCCCCAATCCCCATCTATTGCAGAAGGCATGAAGACTGTCTAGCTGTCGCTGTAATCCCTCTTTGGAAGAAGATAGGAGGACCACGTCATTTGCATATAAAAGTATAGCAATCAAGATGCTCCCAAGCCTGCAACCTGTGCCACCGCATCCCTCAATAACTCTCTCAAGCTCGTCAATATATAGTCCAAAAGGGTTGGGGATAGAGAACAATCTTGTTTCACGCCAATAGTGCTCTAGATGTGGTCTGAGATGCCGGTGTCACTCCGAAAACAGCCAAGGACTCTCTCATATAGTGCCATCACTGCCAAGATCGTGTCAGTAGAAAAACCAAGATCACGAGACGCTGAATGAGAAGGGATCGTGGAATAGAGTCGAAGGCTTTCCTGAAGTCAACAAAACAACAGTAGACCTGCTCTCTTCTGTGTCTAGCCTCCTCAATAATGGCCCGAAGGGTAAAGATATGATCTGTGGTGGAGTAGTGTGCTCTGAAACCTGCCTGGCCCAATGCATGTAATCTCCTAGACTTTGCCTCAGAACTGACTGCTGACTGGAGGATGGTGCCATATAACTTAGCAATGATATGTCCAATCATAATGGTGCGATAATTACCAGGGTCCATGGGGTCACCAGTTTTATGAATGGGGTGGATGATGTTGGTACACCAGGAGGAAGGGAAGCCGGAGACAACTGCTCGATTAAGCAAGTGGCTAGGGTCGGTGAAAGTGGATCTGCAGCATGGATTAATAGTTTGGATTCAAGGTCGTCAATATCACGGGTGCGACGGGTTTTCAGTCTTTTGATGGCAGTCAGGACCATGTTCGGGGTGAAGAAAGTGAAAGTAGTCGGTCGGGGAGAAATGGAAATGGGTGTGTCCGTGGGTGCAGCATATAAGGTAGTGCCATATGTAGTCCAGGTATGAAGGTCAGTGAGGGGAGGAGGTGGGGTACGGGGGATGAATTCTCTCCAGAAGGCACCGGAGGAGGAACTGCAAAGGGAATCGACTAAACTTTTCCCTTTTTGAGTTTCATACGTACAGTATACACGCTCCCTCCTGGCCTTAGCCTCCTCAATGATGGACCTCAAAGTAAAGACATGATCCGATGTAGTATATCCCGGTTTGAAACCCACCTGTCCAATGGCATGGAGTGATCTAGCATCCATCTCTGTACTGATCTCTGACTGTAGGATAGAACCATATACTTTGGCAAAGAGGTGGCTGATCATAATGGTGCGGTAGTTGTCAGCTTTCATGGGGTCCCCGCCTTTGTGGATAGGGTGAATGAGGTTTGTGGACCATGGAGAGGGAAAATTAGAGGTGACAGCTCAGTTGAATAGGATGGAGAGAAAGGGTGAGAGGATGTCGGGAGCATACTTTAGAAGTTCAGCCTCTAGCTCATCAATGTCTTTGGCTTTATGGGAATGGAGTCGTGTGATGGCCTTTTCTATAAGTTCGTTAGTGAATATGGCAGAAGTATCCGTGAGACCAGAGGTGGGAAGAGGAGGGGTATCTGGGATGGTGTACAATGATGTGGCATATGCGACCCAAGTGCTGAGGTCTGTGATCCGTGGTGGGGGTGACCGTGGAAGGAACCTCTTCCAGAATGAACCTGAGGAAGAACTAAAGAGGAGATCCATCAGTTTCTTACCCTGACCAATCTCGTGTGCGATTTTCTTTTTTTTTGTGGTTCTGCGGTAGACACAAGATATGGTTTTGGTCATATGAGGAAGATGGGAGCGAGCGTACATGAGGTTCTGATGTAGCTGGATGCATTCCTGATCATACCAGGGATTATAGGGTCTATGACATTGCTGGTCTTTGGGCCGTGGGGATGGAAAGGCAATGGAAGCTGCAGTATGGATGGTCTGGACAAGAAAGAGGGACTGCTCCTCTAAAGTATGCTCATGTGGGAAATAGGTAAGGAGATCGGAGAGGGCTTCTCTGTATAGTGGTGTGTGATGTGAAGTGTAGGTAGGTGGGTTTAGCTGTAGGGGTCGAAGAGAAAATAGGCGTGATGTGGAGATGACCGACAGAGAGTGAGAGATATGAATGATCAGAAAGAGTGGTGCGGTGTACAGAGAAGGATGAAATGAAGTGAAGGAGAAACGATGAACCCATGAAATAGTCGACGACGCTATGTCCTCCACTATGTGGGAAGCAAGTGTAGTCACCAGAGCCTGGCAGTTGAAGAAGGCCATTATAAATGGCCAGTCCATGAGCCTCACCCAACTGAAGCATCTGCTTCCCATATGATGTGACTTGACCCGCTGCATCCGCCGATCGCCGTATAAGACCAAGATCATCCCAATCAAGTGCATGTATCCTATGTGGGTCATCTGCTGCTCTGTGAAATTCCATTTGCCTAGACCCAGTCCTGGCATTGAAGTCCCCCACTAGAAGAATATATCCTCGATCCTCATATCTGATAATGTCCGATGAAATATCCATGAAAGGTGACTCCTCCTCTGAGGTGAAAGCTGATGTCTCTGGGGGGAAATAACAAATAGCCAAGAATATGTCACGATCTAACTCCATCAACCTGTGGTCCAACCTGATCCAGATATAGCGAGCCTGCTCGTCAGTGTATAGTAGCTCGACCCATGGCTGGAGAGAGTCTCGAAATAAGCAAGCAACACCACCTGAACCGCGACTAGTCAGTGCCCTTGTCTTCCCTCTGCAAGTAGAAAGCCAGCAAAATCCCTCAATGCAAGGAAGTCCTCTCTCAGGACTCTCATGTGTCTCAGTAAGTATAAGGATATCCCTTGTAGTACAAAAATCTCTAAAGTCTCATGTTGTAGCTGAAGAATGGATACCATTGCAGTTCCATAAACTTAACCGCAATGCTTTTGTGAGGGCCCCCGAACCGCTCCTAAGTCCGAGGGGCCCAAATCCCTATGCCTCAGATTTTTGGGGGTCAATGTATTGGGCCTTACCATCCCGATAGATCACCCTTTTTCCCAGTGCTTTAGCTTCACTGAAAACCTTCCTCCTTTCGGCAACTTGCATAGGTGTGAGATCATCGTCCATGAAGACAAGGGTACCTCTCAGCCTAGCTTGTAGCCGAAGGACAGCTTGCCGCTCCTCTATTCCCGTGAACCGTACGATGAGTGTAGTTGGATCTCTTTTAGTTCTCCACGCTTTTTCCATTCCGTTGTGAAGGTGGGAAAGTGTATCCGTGAGGAAACTAGATGCTTCAGTAATTGGAGCCTTAGTATCTTCAATTCCTCGCACCCGCACATTCAGAGATTTATACTTCCGCATTTCTTCTTCGGATATGGTGGCTGAGATGACGCTATTGAAAGTGTGTGTACCTTCTTTACCGTCTTCTTTGAATAGAGAGGCCCATGTTTTGGTTTCCGCCTTATGTTGCTCAATCCGTTCCTCCAATTCTTGGATCTTTGTGGTGCTGGCTGGTTCTTCTTTTCTGCTCAAGGTCTCTTCCAAAGATATGATCTGGGCGATCATAGTTTGCTTCTCGATTGCCATAGCTTGTATTGTGGTTTTCAATTGACCCATTTCCATCCTTAGGTAGCTAGATTCCAGTGTAATCTGTTCCATGCAAGAGAGAAGGTACTGTTCAAATGCTTTCGTAGGAGAGTAGGCTTCTTTAGGGAATGAGAGAAGATAATGGGAGGGGGCAGGAGAACCATGGAGAAAGGAGAGGGCCAAGGAAGAGGGGGGAGGGCTGTGAGCAGGCAGCGAGGGGTTGGGAAGGGCCAGCGAGGGGGTGGGAGGGGCGGGAGTAGGCTGAGCAGACAGCGAGGGGGTGGGAAGGGCCAGCGAGGGGGTGGGAGGGGAGAGAGAGAGAGAGAGAGAGAGAGAGAGAGAGAGAGAGAGAGAGAGAGAGAGAGAGAGAGAGAGAGCGCTTTTTTAATGTCTTTTCCATGCCAAAAGGCATATAAGACAAATAAGTACATATCAAGTATGTGGACCACAAGGGAGCATATGAAAAACGTCTCCGAGATTGAAAGAAAAGCATGTAAAAAAGATCTAAATACAATTACTAGTGTTAACTAAACCAAAAAGGTATAAAGCAAGAAATAGCTATGTATAATGGGAGCAAGCCGCAGATCATGTCCTAGAGGTGATAATGATACTACTGCTATTGCTGTTGCTACTACTGAAGAAAGATGTAATACAGGCCGCAGTGGGGAGTGAAACTGAGATCCACTGCCATCGTCAAATTTAGGGATGTCTCCTCATGGTAGGAGAGAGAAAGAAAGAAAGCTTTATTAATGTCTTTTCCATGCCAAAAGGCGTATAAGACCAAAAGGAATACATGTCAGGTATGTGAAAACCATGGGAGCGTATATAAACGTCTCCAAGAAAAACTATGCATAAAAGAAAATTGAGTAATATAGCTGTAAACTGCAAACTGCCAACTGTCCATAAGTGGGAGCAAGAATAGCTGCCATGAGTAGAGTAGAGTAGAGTAGTATCAAATAGTGTCAGATACTGCTGCTGCTGAAAAAAGACGTAATACGAGCTGTATCAGGAGGTATGGGCCGTCGCTGACGTCGTCTAGGAGTGTGAAAACTGTGTACTCTCGTAACAAGGCGAGACGTGTGAACTGCTGCATGACTATGAGTGATACACTGTCTCTGACATCGGTGAGGTGGTATGTCGTCGTCATCGTCGTCGGGCCGTGTCCGTCTCCTGGTGAAGAAAGACGTAATATGGGCCTGAGAGCTAGGATGTGGCTGGTGAGTTGTCTGGTACATATCCTGCCGCAACAAGACCATCTCTCGTAGCATAAGTGCAACACAGCGAGAGTCCTCATATCCCATCAGTGCTCTGAGAGAGAGAGAGAGAGAGAGAGAGAGAGAGAGAGAGAGAGAGAGAGAGAGAGAGAGAGAGAGAGAGAGAGAGAGAGAGAGAGAGAGAGAGAGAGAGAGAGAGAGAGAGAGAGAGAGAGAGAGAGAGAGAGAGAGAGAGAGAGAGAGAGAGAGAGAGAGAGAGAGAGAGAGAGAGAGAGAGAGAGAGAGAGAGAGAGAGAGAGAGAGAGAGAGAGAGAGAGAGAGAGAGAGAGAGAGAGAGAGAGAGAGAGAGAGAGAGAGAGAGAGAGAGAGAGAGAGAGAGAGAGAGAGAGAGAGAGAGAGAGAGAGAGAGAGAGAGAGAGAGAGAGAGAGAGAGAGAGAGAGAGAGAGAGAGAGAGAGAGAGAGAGAGAGAGAGAGAGAGAGAGAGAGAGCTTTATCAATGTCTTTTCCATGCCAAAAGGCATATAAGACAAATAAGTACATATCAAGTATATGAAGCCAGAAATGGCTATGTATAATGGAAGCAAGCCGCAGATCATGTCCTAGAGGTGATGTTGCTACTACTGAAAAAAGATGTAATACAAGTTGCAGTGGGCAGTGAGACTGAGATATGTTGCCGATGTCGAATGTAAGAGGGTCGTCTCCTCGTGGTAGGACGAAGAGGTCTACCTGCTAGGTAATGCTGGGAGGTGCGCTTCCTCTGATCTTTGTGGGAAGTCGTGTCCTCATGCTCGTCATCATCATCTGAATCTGGGACTAGTCGTGAACATCGTCTAGAGAAAAAGGAGGTAATCTGAAGCTGTGTGTCAGGAGCAATCTGATGCCGAGGCTGTAGATCCCGTCGTAATAGAACATCTCTCGGATCATAAATGCAACACAGTGTGGATCCGGTCTCTGACTCGGTACTGGCAGCTGACTGAAGAATAATGCCATACAGCTTCGTGATAACGTGCCCAATCATAAGAGTCCAATAGTTACTAGGATGATGGATGATGTTGGTGCACCAAGAAGAAGGAAAACCGTAGACAACGACTTGATTGAGTAGAGTGGCTAGGAGAGGTAATAGTAAATCCGTAGCATGGATTAAAAGCTCGGAATCAAGGTCTTCAATTTCCCTGGCTTTATTGGTGTTCATTTTCTTGATGGCATTGTGGACCATATCAGAAGTGAAGAAGGTATACTTAGGAGGTCTAGGGGAAATGAAAATAGGTGTATTGGTATCGATGGTGTATAAAGCAATGGCATACTCAGTCCAAATGCGCAAGTCATCAAGGAGCGGAGGTGGAGCACGGGGAATGAACTCACGCCAGAATGTCCTTGTGGAAGAACTATAGAGAAGACCAATAAGTCGTCGCTCTTCCAGACTATCATAAGCTCGTTTCTTACGACGAAGTAAGCGGGTAAAGAAACGACAAGTGGGTTGCAAGAGATGAGGGGTGTGTATGCGAGCATGTGTGACAAGGTGATGCTGGGAACGACACTCATCGTCATACCAAGGTGGGCGCACTGGTCTAGGATTGTTGTTCTTTTTGTTATGATGGGGTCTAGAAGGGAAGGAAGCAGCGTATGGAGTGCTGTGGTAAGGAAGAAAGCTTGCTCTTCAAGTAGGCTATGATGTGGGAAAATGTGGAGCAGTGGGGAGAGCGAGTGCTGATAGGTAGGTGCAAGTGAATGGTCAAAGATGTATTTGGGTGCGAGAGAGAGAGAGAGAGAGAGAGAGAGAGAGAGAGAGAGAGAGAGAGAATTAGAATCAGAATTATTATATTAATGTCTGTCAAGTACCCGAGGGCACATAAGACTAGTAGAAAATACATCAAAAAGGAGCATTGTCCACGTAGGACTTATTCCTAACAGCTAAACCAGCACTAGAATACAGAGAGAAAAACAAAGCTTAACCTCCAGCTCTGTTGAGGGTACAATATCAGTAGCTTAACCACCAGCTAAACCTCTCCATCTGGACAAGAGCAGAGTGCCCCTTGCGAAGCCTAGACAGTGCAGCTGGTCTAAAAGTGAGCAATGGACTAGTAAAAAGGACACCTAAGTAAGTATAAGAGGCTACTATCTCCAGTGGAAGCCCATCATAGTAGAACACTGTGTCTCTCATATGCTGTCAATTGGTGTTGAACACCATGACCTTAGTCTTACCAATGTTCACCATCAAACCTCATGTCTGGCAGAAAGTATATAAACCATCAAGGTGCTGCTGAAGCCCAGTTGCGGATCTCGATAGAAGTATCACGCCATCCGCATACAGTAGAATAGGGATAATTATATCTGCTAACGGACAACCATCTCCACCCTCCTCCCTAATAATCTGCTCAAGATCATCAACATATAGAGCAAAGAGAGTAGGGGACAAAGGACACCCCTGCTTAACTCCCACTGTACTATGAATGTAAGAGGACCATCCATCACCATCTCGAAAACGGGCCAGTACTCTCTCATAAAATGTGACGATAGCAGCAATGATCTCCTGAGAAAAGCCAAGCGATGCTAAGCGTTGGAGTAAAAGGTGTCTCAGAACAGAATCAAAGGCTTTGCGGAAATCTACAAAGCAACAATAAACCCTCTGCTTCCTGAACTTAGCCTCCTCAATAATGCATCTCCAGATGAATATCTGGTCAGCCGTGGAGTAGCAAGCGCGAAAACCTACCTGTCCCATAGCATGTAACCCCTCCGTCTCTGCCCGTGAGCTGACAATAGACTGTAAAACGGATCCATATAGCTTGGCCATAGTATGACTGATCATAATAGTGTGGTAGTTGTCAACAATCAAAGGATCCAGTAGGAGGTATAATGCAGAAGGTATGAAGAAATGGGATCAAAGCCGGTGACCCAATGAAGTAGTCAACAACACTATGTCCTCCTCCATGTGGGTGACAAGTAAAATGATATGACGAAGGCCAGTAAGGAAGGCCATTCAAAATGGTTAAGGAATGGGCCTCTACTAAACCAATCAGCCGCTCTCCAAAGTGGGTAGCTGGAGTATTTGCATCCTGTGAGGTCCTGTCAAAGCCCATATCTAATGTGCGAACCTGTAGAAAATCACTCTCTGCATAAAACTCAGCTTGCCTGATGCTCGTACGAGCATTGAAATCCCCTACTAAAAGAATAAGGCCTCGCTGTGCAAAGCTGAATATATCATCTGAGAGAGCTTGGAAGGGGTCACCACCAAAATCTGCAAAAGATGATGTCTGTGGTGCAAAGTAACAAACTGCAAGAAAGAGGTCCTGAGAAAGCCCCAAATAGTGACCAGAGAACTGAAACCAAATAAAGCGTGCAAATGGATCACTTTTGACCAGTTTAAAATGAGAACTGGAAACATCCTTGGTGAGACATGCAACACCACCAGAACCACGGAAAGTCTTCCCTCTTACAAAGGGCCGATGCGCTGAGTGCCAGGTGCCTGTATGGATGGGAGCGGTCTATATAAGGATTCATGAGTCTCTGCTAACAAAAGGATATCACATTTCAGCATGAAAGAATGGAAGTCACTTGCTGAAGAAGATGATAGTATGCCATTACAATTCCAAAAACCAATATTTAAAGGCTGAGGGGATCTCGGGCTGCTCCTTTGCCCGAGAGCCCCAAATCCCTGTTTAGAAATTTTATCAAAATTTTTTGGTTTGCCTTCAATGAAAACCACCCGCTGATTTCTTGCATTTGCATCCTGGATAATCTGTTTCCTGGCTTGCCATTGTGTGTGTGTGTGTAAGGTCATCATCCATAAAAATAAAAGTCCCTTTTAATTTGGCTCTAAGGCGTAAAGCTGCGTTGTGGCTGTTCATAGAGCGAAACTTGATAAACAAGACATTAGTGTCAAACTTACTTCTCCAAGCTGTATCAAATCCATCCGTGGTGTGTGTGAGCTTAGTTAAAAGGAGGTCTTTTGCCTCTTCAATGGGCTTATCCCTGTCGGGAATCCCCCTAACCCGGATATTCAAGGCTTTTTTAGCCCTTCTTTCTTGCTCGGAGAAGACATCTTCTAGTGTAGAATTCACAACTGCATGTTGAACTGAGCTTGAAGATTCGACCTTACCATCGTTTTTGAGACGCGCTGCCCATGTCTTCGTTTCTTCCACTTGTTTCTCAAGGCTGGATATTTTGTTCGACGTCTCCTCCAATACATTCTTTTGAGGGATATGTTCCGCAATCCGTTGCTTAAGATATACATTTTCTTGTTCAAGCTGCTCCATTCGCTCTTTAACCCCACAGAGATCCAAACTCAACTTGCCGTTCTCAATTTCAAAGAAGTGTAGTTGTCTTTTGAGTCCGATGATTTCTTGTCGAATAAAGCTGATGTCATAAGCAAAGAGGCCTTCAGTAGGTTTGGAGGGGGTATAATCAATTGTGGGCAATCGATTAACTGCAAATGTTTCCACAGCAGGGCGAGCATCCGCCTTGGATTCAGATGCAGATGCGGTGGACAGATCAGAAGTGGATGCGATGGATAAACTTAAAACAGGTACGATGGCAGGAGCAGGTACCAAAAACCCAGATGTGATGGGCAGGGGGGTGTTTTCCGAGCCTTCCAAAGTAGGGCATGGTGGAGAGTGGGGGGAGTTACCTCCCCCTCGTTTGTTTCGTGGAGCCATAGGACAATGCTGAAGGTTGTAGCAGGAACCCTATAGGTCTGGTGGTCAATAGATGCCAGCACCAGATAGGAGGCAGCAGTGTATCGGGGGCCCAGATCCGTGCTCCAAAACAGAATGTCCAGATCTCAGTTCTGAGGAAGTGGGAACTGTCTGCTCCAGGTCAGAGGTCCGGGTTCTAGGTCCGTTCCAGGTCTGAGAGCAGAGGTCCGCTCCAGGACAGAGATCCACTCCAGGTCAAAGACACGCTCCAGGTCAGAGACAGAGAGCTCCAGGTCAGACTAGGTGTGAGGTCCGCTCCAAGTGTGAGAGAGAGAGGTCCGCTCCAGGACAAGGATCCGCTTCTCAAGATCTGCTTCAGGAGAACCACTCCTTAGAGATTCGCTCCAGGGGAATGTCAGTTGTTAGACAGCTCCAGGTGTGAGAAAGAGAGAGGTCTGCTCCAAGACAGAGGTCCGTTCCAGGACAGAGATCCGCTAGAGAGAGAGTTGTGCTCAGATTCGTTCCACAAAAGTCCCCTTCCCAGACGTCCGTTCCACAAAAGTCCGCTCCCCAGATGTCCGCTCAGATGTCCTCAGAGCACAGAGATCTAAGCCCTGCTCAGAGATCTGTGCCCCGCTCAGAAATCTATGCTGTCCGCTCAGAGCGAGGTCCATGCCGTCCGCTTAGAGATCCGTCCATGCTCAGCGATCAGTCCACTTAGCGATGAGAGAGAGAGAGAGAGAGAGAGAGAGAGAGAGAGAGAGAGAGAGAGAGAGAGAGAGAGAGAGAGAGAGAGAGAGAGAGAGAAGAGAGAGAGAGAGAGAGAGAGAGAGAGAGAGAGAGAGAGAGAGAGAGAGAGAGAGAGAGAGAGAGAGAGAGAGAGAGAGAGAGAGAGAGAGAGAGAGAGAGAGAGAGAGAGAGAGAGAGAGAGAGAGAGAGAGAGAGAGAGAGAGAGAGAGAGAGAGAGAGAGAGAGAGAGAGAGAGAGAGAGAGAGAGAGAGACAGAGACAGAGACAGAGACAGAGACAGAGACATTTGCCATTGGAGATTGGAGTCTTGGACTCTTGGAGGATAAAGCTATTAGCATTGGAGCAAAAACATTTGCCATGGTTTCATTGAGGGTTTAGGGTATTAGCATTTGTGTTTTGAAATTTGTGCAATGTGCAAACATGATACGTCAATGAGATTAATGATTGTGCATTGAATCTTGAATCCTTGATCATTGATCATTCAAGAATGATGAATCAACATTGATAGCTTGATTTTGATATGTGAGATCATAGATGGTAGATCTTGATTGATGGGGTTGAGTGTGGGCATTGTGAGAGGGGTGTGGGTACTTAGTGGTTGGATTTGGCAACTAGTTACTTGTTGCACGACTCTTTAGTACTTACTACTTCCTAGTAAGTTGTGAGTACTGTTTGAAATTTGAAATTTGAATTTTCAATTGATGAATCATCGTTAAATCATTTGACATTCATGATTGAAGATTCAAATGTACTATAATGTGTCTTGCAGGCTTGAGGGAGTCCAGCGCCTTTGGCAGAGCAGGTGGGAGTGGTTTCATAAGCCCTTGCATGCCATGGCCCACATACTCCATCCACTTTGGAGGAGTGAGGCACAGTATCTTGATAGGGAGCTCAGGGATGGCTGGAATGCCTATGTCTCCCGTACGCGAGTAGGCTAACATGTTGGATGAGCTTTAGATATTCAGGCAGGAGACCTTGGAGCCTCTGGCCCGACGCTTTTGAGAGATGGTAATAAACTGACCGTTACGGTTTAAAGTTTAAACTTTACATTTTACGGCACAATTACTCAATCACATTGTTGGTAAATACTAACTTGGTAGCCGCATTTATTTGCTTACATAATTTACATGGGAATTAGGTCCCAGGATGGCTATAACTTGCAATTACTAACTCCTCCTTGAATTGTGATTCAGGCCAGCTGTGTCCCGTGTCATGGTGGTCGAAGTTTGGGATTGATGTCCCAAAATTGCGCCACTTTGCCATCAGGATCCTCTCACAGGATTGCACTGCAGTCGCTTGTGAGAGAAACTGGAGTGTTCATTCCCTGATTCACACGAAGAAGAGGAATCGACTCTCCTCTGCGCAATTGGAGAGGTTGGTGTTTGTGCACGCCAACCTGAGACTTTTGGGTAGACTCCAGACCACCGCAGAGCCTATCCAGGTAAGCCATAAACTATAATTTCTAACATGTAATCCTAGATACTAGATATTAGTATGTAAGGTTCTAAGTTAAGTTCTAACTTTTGTTGGCCCTCCAGATTCTGTCTTGATTTCAATGCGCATTGTGACATGTGCGTAGGTTAATCTGGATGAGATCGATGTGGCAAAGGTTCAAGATTTTCCACCAAGAGACCAGACAGAGGAGGACGTGTACGCATTCCTCCATGAGGAGGCGATGCAGAGGGCAGGTGAGAAATCAAGATTTAGCTCTTACTACTCGGTTGACCATGCTTCAGGCTTGTCACTCGTAAATCAATTTTCAAAGTTCGAACTGATTATTGTAATTTGTGGGCAGTAATACGTTTGTCCCTCCTTGTGTGCAGGATCTGTCACTCGAGCAGAGTGTAGGATCTCGTGCTCATAGCCCTGATGACGAGTCTGAGTCTGAGGCATCGTCAAGGTCAGAGTCCTCAGAGGAGGAAGAGTATTTGGAGGAGTCCGAGGAGAGCGGGGATGAGGTTGAGGGGCATCATTCTTCTGCCTTCGATGAGGATTCCGTCGCTGACACTCTAGAGGAGACCACAACAGGCTCCATGGCACCAACACGCAGGAGACTCAGACCTAGGAGAGCTTAGAGTGCTCAGTGTAGATTAGTTACTAGTAGATAGATCATAGTAGTTTGTAACTACATAGTATTGATGAGCATTGAGCTGCTTACATATCATCAAACATGTGGCTTTACATTGGTGTATGGACTCATGAATCATATGTATTATGTATTATGGATTCTGATTCCTGAAGTTAGTCGATTATCTAATATCAATAAAGGTTTTACAATTTTGATTTTAATATTTATGTAATATGTATTTGCCATTTGCCATAGAGTTAGAGAAAGGCAACCATGTGCTTTAGCCAAAGCACATGCTTCACAAACCTTTTCCTCCTTTGCCATGGATCTTGGAAGGCCTAGAGCAAGCTTCTCCTTGCACATGGCTTTCATTGACTTGGTGTTGATGTGACCAAGCCTCTTGTGTGACAAATCATTTGTGGTCATTTTGTCCTCTTTGGCTACCATCACAAATCCCAAGCATAAAGGTATTGATCCTACTCCTTCAACCTTACAAGCACAATCATTTGCAGTAAAAATTGACTTGATAGGACCATCATAAGTTGAGAAAGCCGAGAAATACTCCCTCTTGCTTGTCATGTGGGAGCTAGCCCAACTGTCTATCCACCAAGGGTCTTCTCCTTTCATGCTTGAAGATGAAAAACTTGACATCATGAGAGCCTTCATGTGAGCTCTCCTCTTCTTCTTGGCCTAGGTTTGCTTGACTTTGGGCTTGCTTCTTCTTGAAGCACTCGGAGGCATAATGCCCCATCTTGTTACAAAAGTAGCACTTGATCTTTGACTTATCCTTCTTGGGCTTGCTTGAGCTTTCTTGAATGCACCTCCTTTGCCTTTGGATTTGCTTTTGCTCTTGATGAAAAGGGCTTTGTCATCTCCATCATTGAGAGAGAGCTTTTTCATCCTCGACTTGATGTGTGTTCTCCTACTCTCCTCGGCCATGCGGACTCCTTGGAGATCTCCAAGAAAGGGCAATTTTCCCATGATTGCATAGCCTTGCACCAAGTTAGCAAAATCCACACTTAGTCCATTTAAAATCAATTGAACAAGTTCACTCTCCTTAATAGAAGGATTTGGTTCTTCAAGGATAGCAATCTTGAAGTGTTCTTAGATTCATATATTTTTTGAACAGTTTTTCATGCTTCTTGAGCCGAGGTGCAAGCACCTACCTCCTTAAGAAGCTCATTTGCTACATTCATTTTTATACATGGAGGGCAATCTTGCACCTCTTCTTGTATCTTGTAGCTTCTTGAGGGTGAATGGGCGGATCCTCATCACCACTCACAATTTCCATTAGATCTTGCAAGACAAGAATAGACTCCATTCTTAGCTTCCAAATAGAGTAATTAGAAGCATTCAATCTATCATTCGAATCCAAGAGATATGCATGTATGGAAGCCATCTCTCTCTAATCAAGAGCTCGATCACAAAAATGGATGCAAAATAGAAATGATTGAAAATCTAGCTATCCCACTACATAGGGACTTGAGAAAGCTCAAATGTTGACCGATCCTACCTAATCTTGAGCTAAATAAATCTATTTGAAACAACAAAAATGGATACTAGCTTGAATTGGAATGAAATTTGGATGTAGAATTGCCTCCTCCTTGATCTCGACTTCACAAGGTACTTGGATCCATCTAACCTGAACCAAAAGGAATCAAATGCACATAAATGCCTCTTCAAATCATCCCTATAAAATCAGGTTGCATCACTATGCAATAATCAATCCAAACTATTTCACCCTTCCTATTGAATGATTGAAAACCATTCTTTGTGATTGACTCCACAAATCGGGTAGCATCAAAAAGGAAGCACAAAAAACTTGCTATATTGATCCAATCGATAAGAGATAACCTCAACTTGGTTTTTGAAGTTAATACACCTGTAAATCAAATCCTATTAGATCCCTCTTCACTCAATTACATCAAAAATTGAAGGTGTTAGTCATAGATTATGTCTAGATAGTAATCAATACTTGAATTGCATCAAAATCTATGATCCTAGCATGATTTATAGCTCATTTCTTGGATTGGCTCCGATACCATGTTGAAAATTTAGCAAAATAAGTCCAATTGATCCTAGAAATGATGGAGAAAGCACCTAATTAAGATCCAATAGCCAAGGCAAAATCAATCTATTGATTTCTAGCTTGTCTTGGCTTGAACTCCACTTTATGGTTCCAAAATCATGCAAAACGCTTCACGTGTGTGGATGTACGGCCTGCTCAGCCCAGTGTACCGTACCAGCACCCTCCAATCCTTCTAATCATTACAAAAGACCATATGCCAATAGCAATCATCAAGCGAATTGTAGAGCAAAACTAGTCATGAAGGAAGATCTCAAATTTACTCATAATTGGATGTCAAATCCATCACATATTTATACATAAGTGCCTCGGATCTGAGCATTTAGGGCTACCTTTGATCCGTCCATGACTTAACCCTAGTGTCTAACCTAATAGGTCATAAGATCCACCCTAATTGGGGGTCGAGAACTTGAGATCCAAAAACAATGTGAAATTTGCTATTTTTAGCTCCTAGAAAATCTTTAGCCTATCTATGCACATTTTGGCCTTATTCCAAGGGTGCCATTCCAAAGCTAGGTTAGGAATAAGACTTATGAAAAGTATCCTATGCTTTTTTGGCACGTGTGACATCCCACAACATGGCCACATTAAAATTTACAAGTGGTAGAACCAAGCTAAAATTGTGAAATTTCAACACAGACCCCTGGAACATCAGGTGTCTTTGATGTAGAATTTGGAAGTCCATTTTCAATGGTCAAAAGTCCACATTTATATTCTAGAAACTGTCCTATTTGCATAGCTTCATGAAGGTTTTTCTCTTATGCAGCACAGCATGTTGAAGTTCTTTCTCCTCTTCTTATGTAGTGACAGCAGATTCCTCTAGTTTGCTTAGTGATGACTACTTTCTGAGTCTATGATGGCAACAAGCATTTTCTTTTTGACTAATCTTATGCCCTTCTTGTGTGGACTACTTTCTTCATGAGTTCAATATCAAGCTGGTTTCTCTTTTCTAGTCTTCCTCTCCACAAATGGCTACTTGCAGAATCTTTGAAGTGCTAATGAATCCTTCCTGGTGACTGTTTGACTGCTATCAAAGGCAGCTCATGTACCTCCTCTGTAACCAATTGTTCTTCACAATTTCTTTCACAGTCTTTCTCTCTTTCCAATGTTTTCTGCCTGCCCTTTTGCAAAGATGCTTGATCTTTTCTGCTTCATGAAGTTTCTTGTTCTCTGTTGTGCCACTTGCTGGACTCTCTCACACATAATAATGAACCTGCTACACTCACTTGCTTCTCCTATGCATGATGTCCCTCTTGAATAAGGAAACTTTAGAACTTGCAAAAGCTTTACATTTTTCAATCAGTTTTCATGCTTAGCAAGATTAAACGATCAATATAGCTGATAAAACCTCCATTTCCATGTGTGAATCAGAATGCCCTGCCCTTTTTCCAAAAAGCGCTTTACAATTGGTGTTCTTGTACATGGATCTGAATTCGCAATAAATTTTTGTGCGTATATAGCAGTATAGAATGCGAATAGCTCGATGGAAAGATCCAATTTTTAGCTTGTATAACTTCAATCCAGATCCAGGATCTAGGAAAAGTTAGCTCAAAACAATACATTGATGAGTATCATTTACAAAAGATCATCACTTAAGGGGCTGAGAATTTTGTATTCCTAATCGATGCCTTTGGCCTTTGTTTTGGGTCAATTCCCATGCTAACAATGACAGGACCTAAAGGCACCTACTAAAGAGTGAAGGCCGTTCAAATGAGGTCTCAAGTCTATACTAGTATGCCAAGCCTTGAGCAAGGATCCATCACAGGAGAAGCACTTCCAAGAGGACCATGGAATCGGTGCATGCCTAGAGCTAGTTTTTTGTGGCATGTGAACATTTGCAGTGTTGTGATCATAGAACCCACGGTTTCCAGAACCGTGGGTTCTGGGAACTGTACCACGGTTCCTTGAACCGTGGTACGGTTCACCTAAAAAATTAATAATTAATATCCTAATTTCCCCCCCCCCCCAAAAACCCCAGCCTCATTTCTCATTTTTTGCAGGTAGAGGTTGAGAGAGAGGGCGCATTGGTTTCAGAGAGAGGGCTACTCAGATTGATGAGAGAGAAGAGGGCAGGGTAGAGAGAGATGTAGCGGCCTCTGTAAGAGAGAAAATTAGGGTTTAGTTGTAGGGTTGTTTTTTTGCTCAAAAATCAGGTCTTCTGACATTCCCTCATGCAAATACGTCTATTTTTAGGGTCTAGGCATTTCAGATCATAGAGAGAGTTTGGACAGCCTAGAGAGAGACTGTACCAGCTCATCTAGAGAGATAAGGATAGGGTTTATGGGTTAGGGTATTTTTTGGAGCCCAAAATCAGGTTTTTTGCATTTGTCTTTTCTTGCACTTCTTCCGTACTCCCTGTTTCCTATACCGTCTCACACCATGCCTGCTGGAGATATGCCTGAGCTCTGGGGTAAGGTAGACCAAGATCCCGAGTTCATTAGGTCTGACGTTCGGTCTAGGACGCGTGGATGGTCCTGTAGGTTTTGTTATGCTCGTTTTGTCAGCACTCTCACTAGGCTGAAAGGCCATCTCCTTGGTGCTGTCAAGGGTGATGGCAGACGCTTAGGCTCCCTCCCTTGCCCACACATGCCTGCTCTGGAGCGTTGTAGGCTCATTGAATATATGGAGCTCGATTGACGCAGGCCGGTATGTCACTAGATCCTGATGTATATGCAGTAGTATCATCCACCCCACGGGATCCACTAGCTCCTCGTCGTCCACCACCACCACGTCCTCCCCCACCTCCTGTTCCTGCTCCCCCCCCTCAGCCTGATGCACATCCACCACTCGTTCCTCAGCCCACCGCACCACATCCTACCGCACCACCACAGCCCACTGCACCACGTCCCGCCCCTCCTCCTGCTACATCTATTCCAGTGGGTGCATTTCCACAACGTCCTCCTGCATTCACTCAGATGACTCACCCAGTGCAGATATTCCGCTTTCTTCGCTCTGAGTCGGCAGTAGATGGTCTCTCACAGGACACGCAGGACATACCATCCACTTTCCCCACACATCGGGATGATTTGGCTTCAGGCTGAGAGCATTACATCTGTGATGAGTCCATTCTACCATGTTCTGAGGTTAGTTGATAGTGAGGGCAACACTATGGGCCTTATCTACGAGTTCATGGACAAGATTGGACAGCTGCTAAGGCAGCATTTTTTCTCCGAGGACAGGTATGGTACTTGATGGTCATTTCAGTCATTTGTTGCTTTGGAATTTGTCTATTGTAATTGAAATAGGTTTGCTCTCATCTTCACATCTTCGGATTTATTCGCTGACATGTCATTAACTATGTGAAACAAGATGGTGGTGTTGCGGGAGATCTAGGAGTGCAGGTGGAATTGGTTCCATAGGCCGATTCACTCTGTTGCCCACCTGTTGCATCCTATGAGGCTATCTGAGCGGCAGGCATCAGATATGGAGCTAGGTTTGGATTGGTTGAGATATTTGGATGGAGCCGCCAGACACTTCACTGACATAGATGTTGTTGAGACACAATACATTGCCTTCAAGAGGCAGGTTGGTGTGTTTGGCCATCATGCGGCGCTGAATCCTAGCAGACGGGAGAGAGCGGTGACTTGGTGGAACCTCTATGGTTCTGCGTGGCCAGCTCTACAAAAGCTCACCTTGCGAGTGCTATCACATGTATTTCTTTACCCACCAAATTCCATGAGATTAAAGATGGGTGTTAAATGGATGGAATTAACTAATGCGCTTTTTTGGATTTTATGATTGTCAATAGGATTGTTTCTCCAGTGTATGCGAGCGCAACTGGAGCACATTTTCTTTGATCCACACGAAAAGGCGTAATTGCCTTTCTATTGCACAAATGACACGGCTGGTTTTTTGCAACACCGATGCAAGGTTGAGTGACAAACTTGCATCTATTGTGGACCCTCTAGAGGTGTTGCCCTCGGATTGTTTACTAGGCGTTGATGATCCCATTGATTCCACCACGCCCATGCCGAGGGCTGATGTTGCCGCTGACCTTGCAGCAAAGACAGAGAGAGAGAGAGATGTTGCGGGTTAGACGGTTATTGATGGACGGAGTGGGTCGTGATCAGGATACAGGTGCTGGCCAGGGGACAGGTATGGGCATGGGTGCTGATGAGGAGGATGAGGATGATGATGATGACGATTTGGGTATTCCTGCTCCAGGATTGGAGATCATGGCTGAGGCAGATCTTGAGGCAGAGTATGAGGCAGACCTAGGCTATGGCCTGGAGGATGATCGATTATAGAGGATGATGGCAGGGATGTATGAGCCACCTCTACTAGAGCAGGATGTGTATCGACCTGATCCACTACCAGAGGATATACAGCATGAGAGAGAGACAGTGGATGCAGCACATGTTGGGGATGCTGACCATATAGCACAGGACGCTTTTACAGGGGATACCACAGAGGTTGGAGATGCTTGTGCCACAGTGGGAGGGATTGATGGTGTGCAGGATTCACAGGCCCCGGCAGATGTTCATGTTGATGATGATGCAGATCGGACCCGCCGTGTTCGCCAGAGGACCATGTCAGACCTCCTTCGGTATGGAGATGGTGAGGATGACATTGATGATATAGGGTGGCTCTCACCACATGCACATACTCAGCCACATCTAGCACCATCAGCTGCTGGTACACATACAGCTGCCACTCGTACGGCTCCTACTCATGCAGCTCCCAGGCATACAACACCGACACATACGGTACCTCCTTCTCAGCCAACCACTCTTGTTGCTACATCCACTTATACAGTTGGTCCCCACGTTCCACCACCTGCACTTGCACATCCATCATGTTACACCGGCTTTTCCGATTGGTGTACAGCCTCGGCCTCATCTTTGCAGTACAGCCGTATTCATACACTCCGCCTACATTCAGGGTCCCTGCATCTCTTGCCACACCCATTCCTGCATCAGCGGCACCTCCTACTGCATTTGCTTCCACAGCACCAGCTCGTAGGTGTCCAGGAAGGCCTCTAGGATCTGGCAGGGGGTCTTCTCAAAGAGTCAAAGGTCCTAGTCAGACAGTGGCACGTAGACAGAGAGGGAGGCCGCGTGGCTTTGGCAGAGGTGCATCTCGCATCACTTTGTCAGGGACACAGATCGAGGGAGAGGTTTTACAGTCAGACTGTGACAGAGGAGGATGAGATTTTTGATGATCCGGATGCCACACAGCCATTTTGAAGACATGTCATCTACATTGTCATCTAGTTCATTGTTGTTCCATTCACACTGTATTTTTTTGAGGTCAGACCCCAGCCGTATGTGATGGGCTCTATATGATGAGATTAGCCTCCCCCTCTCTCTCTTATCAATTTGGGTAACTTTTTCAACTTTTTTGGCCTTTTTTTGCCTTTTTTTTGGGGGTGGGTACTAAAAAAAAAAAGGCTATTAAATAATTTGAAGTAAATGATCTAAACTCCCTACAAATCTGCCTTTTCTGAAAAAAATTTGGCATTATTTAAGGATTTTTTTGGGCTGTTTTTGGGGGTGGGACAAAAAAGAAAAAATTAATTAATTATTTAATTGATTAATTAATTATGCCACGGTTCACACGGTTCCCCCTAAAAAAAATTGTGAACCGTACGGTTCTGAGAACCGTACTGAACCGTTAATGGTTCATTAATTCTATGGTTGTGATGCTTGTGTTTTTTTTTTTGTGTTTATTGGTAGTTTGAATGTATGAACATTCCCAAGGATAGAAAAATTGGATGTTGTGGCCTCATGTGCACAAATGTTGTAGCATTTCTAATTTTAGAGTAGGTCCTATCAAAACAATCTCAATTTGTCAGAATCTCATGTGTAAAATTCTTTGGTTTCTATGATGTCCTTTGAAAGGTTACGCTCTCATAGTGCAAGGTCACATGGAAGGCTTTGCAATAGTAGCTAGTAGCATTTGTCACATGTCCAAATATGTCTCCGCTTGAGATTTACACTAACTTGATTGTCTTTAGGAGAGGTGAAACTATTTGTCTTCTCATTTCCGTATGCGCAATATTTTCTTTGTTTCTCACAATGTAACCATGTTTGCTTTTTGTTCTGATTTTACATTCTGTTTTAACATGTGTCTAACGAATAATTATTAGCATAGTAGCTTAAAACACTTGTGGCAAAATCATTCTCATAAAATGGAAGCCTTAAGAAGATGCTATCATATAAAATGTTTCCATTTGCTACAAAAATTGAGCTTTTTAGCTGATTGTTAATGACATGCCCTTTCGCAGTTGCCTTAACCTTGATAGGTGGAGTTCAACATATAGATGCTTCAGGAACAAGGATACGAGGAGAATCTCACCTGCTTCTAGTGGGTGATCCAGGTGAAATTACGACCTCGTGACTTTTAAAAGAAGATGATCGTGTGTTTAGCTAATGCTATGCGAATGATTGGTGTGCTATCACTTGTGTGGGGGTTAGTTACTCTTATGCTTATGCAAGCAAGACAACTTGACTATTTCAAAGTAGGTGAACGTTGATCTTATGAGACCTGCTATAGTATCCATGAAAATGAACTTTTGTCCATTGTATATTTCTCGCCTAGATGTCATCATTATTTGTTTTGTGTCCCATCTGAGCTATGTATAGACCATCAGTCCTCCATTTAGATTCTGGATGATACAGGTACTGATCTTTAAGTTGTCCTGAACCAGTTTGATTTGTATAAACTTTGAAATGGATGAACTGGTTGAAAGTATGGTCAACATAAACTGACATATGCTAGCAATTAAGCTGACATTTGAGTATATAAACAGGATTATTGTTTTCAAAGCATAGAGCTCAGACAATGCAAAAAAGCTTGGTTGAGTAAAAAGAGGGTATTGGCCTCAAGCTCTTTTTAAGATACAAAGAAGATGTTAGTAGCAGCAAGTCTGCCCAACAAGGCATATCTTAGACTTAGATTCTGACTCTCCTAAAGCATGTATACTGCTAACCTATTTTGCACAAGGATATGGCAGGCACAGGAAAGTCTCAGTTTCTGAAGTATGCTGCCAAGTTAAGTCATCGGTCAGTTATAACAACAGGTTTAGGAAGCACAAGTGCGGGGCTGACAGTGACAGCTATAAAAGATGGAGGTGAGTCTTCTAATGCATCTGGAATTTTTTAGGTGCATATATATTTTGTAATAGCAGGTGTCTGTTTCACCGTTCTAGGAGCATCAGTATTCATTGGCCTGTGAGACAAGCATAATCTGCAGTTTATGGATAACAATATTTATTGTATTGGCTTGCTGCTAAGCTAATTTATTGAGCTGGCTGATGAGAATGGACTCTGAGTCCTATAATGCTGCTGTAATTTTTTGGTAGTATGTAAGACATCCGCATATACGATATTCAATTGTTTGAATGAGAAGCAGCCATGACATATTTTTATGAGCAGTTTTTTGCACTCTAACAGCCTGAAAATGTACAGAAAGTCAAGGCGAATGGAGAAGATAAGCAATCTAGGTGAATTTATCTGGCAAGATCTGTTGTCGATTAGTTGAATCACAGGGCACATACTTTTGCGAAACGTAATGTACAGAGGCTTCCTACGTAACAGTCCAGGCCACAAACATTCCCTTGGATAGCTACTTAAGGATAACGACCAGTCTAAAAGATCATGTTTTGGATGTCAGGCAATTCACGTTCTACGGGAAACTGGGAACTAATCTGGTCTATGAAGTTCAGCACTTACTGCATGAATTCCTGTTAGCAGCAATCAAATACGTTCTCTTCTGCACACTCTGTTTAAAGAGCTTCCAACAGAGATTAGGACCGCCAAATTTAGGCCTTGGCCAGATTACTCTTGGTCCTTTTCCGGTTTCAAGACCTGTTTCTGGTTTACGTTTTTGACAAGTATATGGTCTATAGCTAGCCTTACTAGACTTTCAACAAACTAAGAATTCTGAAAAGTTACACTTTTACATCTTGCAGTGCCCAACTTAGTGTGCAGATTGTCCTTTAGGAATCTAGGTCAATGTGAATTAATTTTTCTAGATGTCAAGGTCATGCTGACTAGTTGGAGCTCATTTAGCTAGGAATCAGTTGTATCTTAGCATTCCATATGAAATAAGATCCCTTTTTGGGTTGGGGGTGGGATTTCCCCATTGTGTTACCCTCTGTGCAGTGTTGTATGATGCATGCCATATGTCACATGTGATATGATATCATTATTTTTAAAATTGCATGTGTTCGATCAGTTACCTCTGATACAAATCATATAATCTAGTAAAACTGTCATCGTACTTAATAGTGTCAGAATTCTCATGAGTATGGTTTTCTCATGAGTATGGTTTTATCATTAGAAGGGGCGGTGATTCTATCCAAGCAGAACTACGGGCAATAGAGCAATAGCAATTATGTATCCTGAGGGAAAAATGAAAAGGACTTAAAAGTTTGAAATTGGGGGCAGAAATGTGAATGGTGGGTGTGGTGTGTGCCAGTTGCATGTGCAATGACGAGAGCTGGTCTACCTCTCAAATCTCAGCACTGGTCAGACTAGGCAGGTGTAACGGGGACAAAAGTGGGGTTGTGCTGACCATGTCAATGCTGTCATGCCTATTGGGGCTGAGCACCCGTCAACGGTAGTGGACCCTCAGGCACCAGGGAGCTTGAGATGCTGATGATGGCTTTCCATTTGGCTTGTTTTAAACCAGGACCTTTGACCAAGTAATCTAACATGTACGAGGGCAATTGAGTGGAAAACCTTTTGAGTCGACTGTCAATATTGAACTTAGATGGCCATTGGCTGCTTGGAAACCAGGTATGGGTGTGCCATCATATCTGATGGCTGGACTTATGTAAGGAAGCGACACATTCAAAATATCTTGGTGTCTTCCTGCATGGGCACGATGTTTTTGAGAGCCATCGACACCTCCGAGGCAGGCACATCGGTCACTGGCGAGTATATGTTTCGCCATATCCAGGAGGCCATTGTGGAGGTGGGACCAGAGAATGTTGTGCAGGTATACAATTACAGTTCAAACTTGATTCTTGATTCTTGAAAGCTGTAAAATCTTGTTACGACTTACAAACTATAACCTACAGGCTGCAACTTAAAACTTTTGAATCACGAATCACAAGTATCTATTGCAACTTTCAAATTTGTAATTTGTTTGATATTGTTGCAGCTTGCTTGATATAAGACTCAAGTTTGAAGTTAGTAGTTGTAGGTTGTGCTATAATTTGTAAATTGTGCAGGTTGTGATGGACAATGCTGCCAATTGCCCTGTGATGGGGAGGCTTGTTAATGAGGCCTATCCCCACATTTTCTAGACGCCCTGTGCTGCACACTATCTCGACCTCCTGTTTGAGGACATAGCACAGATATCATGGGTCAAGGAGGTTGGTGACACAACACGGTTCTTGGTGAGATTTGTCACCAAGAGGCCGAGGTATGTTTAGGGCCTATTCTACCCTTGACGTTTTGAGACCAGCCCCCACCAGGTTTGAACTTTCAACTTTGCAACTTGTTTGAAGTTTGAACTTTGTTTTCAAATTCGAATCTTGATGTCAAATGTTGACATCAGACAATTGGATTGAGTCTTGAGTCTTCACATTTGAAACTCGTACTAGTGAGTAGTTACTAGTTACCTAGAACTGCTAAGTAACTAGTTACCTAGAACTGCTAAGTAACTAGTAACTATTTACTACTGTGAGATTCAAATGTCAAGAGTTAGTGAGAACTTAGAAGTTAGAATTTAGAATCCAGTAACTACTTAGAAGTTAGTACTAACTTGAAAATTGAAATCATTGTCAAATTGTCCAGATTTGCATTCATGTTCCTTGTTTTGGAACGCCTCCTGAAAATTCATGCAAGCTTGAGGCAAATGGTTGTTTCAAACCATTGGACGTAGTGGGGGCCATAACGGGAGCCAAAGGGTAGGAGATTCGAGGTTCTCGTGGTCTCATCTTCATTTTGGGAAGAGGCACGATCCATTGTCACTAGGCTGTAGCCGATATACAACGTCCTACGCCTTACAGATAGAGAGGGTTGCACATTAGGCCTTCTATACGAGTTCATGGATAGACTGGACGAGCAACTTCGCATTTGCACTACCATCAACTCTGAGAGGTATGTAATGTGTAATTACTAATATGTAATATCTATGTACATTGAAGTTGTACTATTCAAACTTCGAAGTTCAAACTTGTTGCACTCCAATCTTCAGGAGCTCTCCAAACTTTGAAGGCCGGTGTGTAGAATGATCCACCCAACCATAGGTGCCCTCCTCTTGAGTCTATTTGATTACTATTTTGGGCCCGGGACACATGACTGTCATGCAAGGGTGATCAGTCCCCGTGGTTCCATGAAATCCACTACCGCAATTAGTGCGTGACTCTGAGGCACCACCCTCAAGCCCCGTCATGGACACACATGGTCACCCAGCGTACTGCTAGCTAGCTGCTCGTCTAACAAAGGCATCTCTCTACTGACGACTAGGGTCCATACGGTCATAACTCCATCTATTGACGCAGTCACACCTGGTCACTGCCAGTGACTCACCGAACCCAACGGGTCCCCTGGTGTCCATCCCAGTTATTGGCCCTGGCCAATGCCATGGCCCTCGACCCCTAGTAACTAGTCGTGCCCCCAACTAGCGTCTAACAAAACTTTGTTGTTCATGGAAGTTTCATGTTAGTAGTTACTAAGTTGCTTGATTCTTGAATCTTGATAAATCTACCGGGCTCTAGGAGATACGAGACCTATGGCAGTGTCGATGGGAGTGGTTTCACCATCCGTTGCATGCTATGGCAACTGTTCTCCATCCTCTATGGAGGTCTTCGTGGCAATTCCGTGATAGGAAGCTCAGGAACAGATGGAATGAATACTTTAGTAGTAAGGTGTATCTTGATACTGCAGACCAGGACTTGCTCAATGATGAGCTTGAGGTCTTTAGAGGTGAGACCTTGGAGTTCGTTGGCACCGTACAAGCTCAACTACGACTAGGTATATGCTAGCGGCTAGAGAGGCTAGTAATAAGTATAACTCATGAGTATCTACATTCTTTTAAGTTTTAACTTTTAACATTCAGTCTTTACTAGTCAGTGGTCACTACTAACTAGTCACTAGTTACTAGTGAGTATTAACTTCTAAGTAGTACATGGCTCTTTGCAATTTACACTTGAGTACTAGCTATAGATGTAACAGTGGAAGATGATGATTTTATTCCTCGAGGGGTTATTGTAGGTCACCAATGAAGCTGTACTAGAAGTTGCTGATTACACATATCACTTAATCTATTTGAACAAATCAAAAACTTTTGTATAAACTATCAGAGTGAATTTTGAAAGGCTGAAACTCAAGGCATTGGGCAATGATACATCTGCCAAGCAAGATCAACCAAGGAAAACAAAAATTCCTTTCTCAAAGGTAAACTATATAATATTGATGATTGAAGAGATAGGGGCCAGGGCAGCTTCATTTGTGAGGACACACTGCTCTTTTTTTATTATTTATTATCAAGAGTAAGACCATCATCCATGCATGTAGTTAATGGAAAAACAAATCTTCTCAAAACCAGTACGACTCTACGAGTTTATGTGCTTGTCTCCCATCTAGATTCTAAATGCAATCTAAAATTGGAGGAAGGACTGAACTTGACATAAAACTTTAGCATGCCTCGACCCTCTTGTATCTAGATTCTAGATTCTATGAGCTTAAGGTGCTTCGTTTAGCATCTTCCCTGAGGCCTCTCATTAACACATGTCAACTTCTTATCTCTGATCTCATGAATGAATATTAGATCACAATTCACATGTGTCTTCGTATCTCATTTACCTACCCTTGGCTCTCATCTATACTAACTATGAGAGACTGAAGTTATAAAGGCTCATTGAACAACCTAACATGTTAGTAGCTACCTACTACCTACTACCTACTGAATAGGATACAGTTTGGCACAGTCTAGAAATCAAACTCAATATCCATTGCCCAAGTCCAAGTTCCAACCATATGGCATATTCAAAATCCATGGTCACCCCCAAGTTTGGGAGTTTGCACTGTGCAGCCAGTGTCTTGGATGATCAATCCATAGTCCACTAGACAGTACATGCTAACTGCGGCATTCTTTACCAATGACCATTAAGGTCCCATTCCAACAGATCTTTGATTACAATTTCCTTAGAGTTTATGCATCAGTTTAGGCCCGTCTCAGTAATGTGAATCATGATTAATCCTCAGAGAATCCAATTCTTGTAATCCCCTGATAAGCTAATCGCGTCCATAGTACTTGTGGATCCCACCTCAAGCACGGTCCATGCTTAGATCTGTGACATGACACTACTTTAGATGTTGACATGTGGCACTAAAATGTCAATATTGCCAAAACAACATTCTGCCTCTTACCGTGGCCGTCACCTCAACGTATACTGTTATGGTACACAACAAATGATTACTAATAAGAACATAGAAATGAGACTCTTGAGAGTGCAAAATGGGCTTGTCATACTGAGAACAACACCTCATCTACTTAATATCCATTAACCTTAAGATGTATAAAGGTCCTCACCTATGCAGTGGACTTAGAATGTGTTCCATTGAAACTTAGGTCAAAATCATTTGTTTGACAAGGCTTTATCACCTGATTGGAAGTAAATGTGAGCATTTGTTAAGAAGTCAAAAGATGAGGTTTGCATTTACATTCCAAGAATGTTGAGAAACTTGTTGTTCACCTTTTGGAAGTTGGACTGGTCAATGTAGCATATTCTTTGAAAATTTGAGGTTATTTGTGTTCCTTGTCTTGTCTTCTAGAGTGTGAGTTGTCACATGCTTATACTTTCAAGCTAAAATCTAAGATGGGTCATGCTCAACAGTTTATGGACTTGATCATTTAAAAGAATAGTGTTAAGCTGCCTGAATGCAATGTTATAATTCACACATCTAATCCTGGATAATGTGAGATGCTTGCTAGGAGAGTGGATGTTGGAGGCGGGGGCACTCGTCTTAGCTGATGGAGGCCTCTGTTGCATTGACGAATTTGACAGGTCTGGGTTCCATGATGTACATTATATACGTTCTAAAACCGTCATTCTTTCAGATATATGCAAAATTTCTAAAAATGCTACATGCATTTCATTTTTGAAGTTGGTGTTGTAATCTTCTACATTTTTGGAGAAATACTTTAGCATCAGATAGTGTATGGAAGATTTTCAGATGATTAGGTGTATATGATAACTTGTTGGCATGATGAGGTTCTTGTTTAGATTATATCTGCTTATACTGCAAAGGCTCTTGGTAAATATAAAGGGCTGCATATAATTTGTGAATGCCATCATAGCTTTGTTAGCTTTATTCATTTCCCCTCTCGATATGTCTGTAGTTTTGCCTATACAAATAACTTTTCTCAGTACTATTCATCATATTAATTCTTAGGAAGATTTTACTTGATGACTTTTGCAGCATTCGAGAATCAGACAGAGCCACAATTCATGAAGCTATGGAGCAGCAAACCATAAGTGTGGCTAAGGTTTTAACTTGACTATTTACTTTGTCACTTGGGAGAGATCTTGTTGAAGAAGTAGCTTTATATCTTATGGTCCTACTTGAAAGTACGCATTCTATTTGCAGCATCCCTGAAAAACCTGTATATGAACCCTTTCCTGCCAGTTTCTCATTTTGTGGCCTAGAAAACCTCAGGGGGTAAAGACTGCTTGAAAACTATGCCGCTTGCAGCTACATTGTAGCATCTATCTATTTGAGACCTAGTTAAAATCAGAAACTCAGGTTCATAATATTTCCTTATTTTGGTGAAGATCATTCACATGTGCTATTCCTTATCAAGTCACTCTTACGTACATCTCACCGAATTAAGATGAGTTGATTGACCAAGACCTTAGTAACATTCAGTTTAGCAAATTGTGAATTAAGTTCATGGGATGCCGCGGTGGATGTTTCATTATAATCCAATGTAGCACATAATATGTGCTCATTAGTTTTTCTTATTGTCAAGATGTCAGTCATGTAATGGATTATATCAAAATGCTAAAATGTCCTTGCTAAGTCAGAACGTAACAGCATAATGTACATCAGTTCTATCATTTTTTGTGAACATTCTATCCTTTTGTGTGAATCATTTACTGCAACACGTCATTCTTTTGAACAATAATAAAGTAGCTTAAGCTTCTGCAAAGCCCAGAATTTTTTTCCAAAATTCCAAGGAAGCTAATGACAATCTTGCAGGTGATTAAAACTAATATATATGTACTTGTATGACTGTGTTGATCTAAGGTACAGAAAAAAAAAATCTGGCAACTCTATGCTAGAAAGTAACACTCAGGGTGGCAATCAGGTTCCTAACAGTCCCAATCACCACAGATCTCAAGAGAATCCCTTCGGGCATCCTACTGTGCTTTTTCATTCCATCGACAGAACTTAGAAGCAAGATTAACAATTACAGCTCCTCGTCTTGATCTAATTATAATATTGCTCTTAATCATGAGAAGCTAAGAGCCTGTGGTGTTGCCAATAGTTCTTCAATTTAGAGACGGGTTATATGGTGACTGATACCCTAAATTTCTGAAGATTCTATTTGCATGTAAATCACTCGGAACCTATAATTACACAAATTTTCAGCAATCTTATTCATTGTACTCAAATATACAGCAGACCAGTGACATTTGGAAACATAAGTAAAAAAAAAAATCGGAAATTTTTGGTTTGAATCTTTTGGTTTTTATTATAATTTCTCAAATTGATTCAAATCCTCTGGTGACAAAGTTTTGTATGATCACATCATGTATGACATTGGCTGATCTACGTACTTTAGTGCTTGTAGTATCAAAGCCACTTTGTGTGATGGTAGCTAAGCTTAAAACTTGTTATGTTCCTGAATTCTAACATCAAGAAGATGGATGGTTCAATGGACTTATGCTGAAGGTGGAATTGTTTGCAAAGAAGGTGCTTTGCAAGCAGCTTGCTGGAGGTAAGTGATGTGCATGCAAATTGTTAGAGATAGATGGATAATCAATTTATGGAGCTTAGTTGTCGTTGTGCCTTAATACAAAGTTATGAACTCATACACAGATAAAGCATCACATGTAGACAAATTGGCTGATGAATGATGATCATGTAACGATCTCGAACTAAGAATATCGTATGGGCAGCATCCATGATTAGAACTGTGAACTGTTGATTTATAGTACTCTAGGGATCCTTGGAGAATCTTTGAGAAACTTGTTGATAGGGCTTAGGGTTGGCATCACCTAGGCTCACCAGACTTAAGGTTTCACTGAACCGAGATTCCTTGGCCCATTTCCAACGTCAAAGAATTGGAAAGTTTTCTTCAATGTTAGAAATAGAAACCCGCACCTTCATATCAAGTTTCCATGGTCTAATGTCACCCCCATTGGGGCTTTTACTTTTAATGTTAATTCACCTTTTAAGTTCATGGGGCCCATTTTAAAATGGCATTTAGAGTCCATACGCGTATGACAATTCATATTCACTCCTATGAGGAGTTACATTTGTTGGCTATTCAATTCCATGGGCTGTTGGTGTTTGGCTCTCCATTCTTGAGCCTTTACATCTACCATCTCCCATCTACTGGTATCTCTCCACACTAGGAGAATAGTGAGAGATTCATTTGTGCAATACAAGCTTTGAATTTTCTCTCTCAATTTTGGCTTCCTCTTTCTTGAGGACTGTTGTTCTAAGGCTGTCCACTATTTTCCAGATTTGAAAGTGTTCAATGTTCTTGATTGCTAGCATCTTAGATTCAGCCCTACATTTGGTATCAGAGCAATTAAGATTCAATCTCCTTCAAACTTTGGATTTTTTATGATAGGGCTCTTGGCATCCTTGAAAAGTATCTTTGCTCATATCACATTTTTGGTGCAGATTTCTATCAAAAGTACTATGCAGGGCTCTTAGCTACTCAATGGCGCAAAGTTTGATCTATAACTTGCATGTTGAAACTGAAATTTCAGCAAGTTATGGAGATTCTCCCTCTCTAGAGGGAGCAATAGGAGTAGGAGGCAAATCTGGTTTTTTGATAAGATTTGGCCTATAAGGTCTTTTCTAATCCATTTTGTGTGGTTTTTAGGAAGATCTTTACATATACTTCATGGCCTACACACCGGAACAAAATGGTGTTGCCAAGCATAAGAAATTAGAATTGGACTCTTGTGGAAGCGGCTAGAACTATGCTCAAGGCAAGTGGTTTATCAAGAGGTTTTTGGGCTGAAGCTATCCAAATAGTGCGGTATCTTCAAAATCGATCACCTCACAAAGCTATTGAAGGACGGACACCCGAAGAGAAGTATTATGGCAACAAATCCGACATCACCCACTTACGCATTTTTGTATGTGAAGCCTATGCACACATTCCTATCGAATTGTGGCAGCAGCTTCATGATAAGGCCGAGAAATGCACCTTTTTTGGGTATCCTTTGCATGAGAAAGGATAAAAACTTTTATAATCCTTCAACCAAGAAGATTAAAAAATGTCGGGATGTGCTGGTGCAGATCTGAAACCTGCGGAGAACCAAGTGGACATCGACCTGGATTTTCTTTCCCTTGATCTAAGACAAGAGGAAGAAGGTTTGCTTGAGGTGCGCAGCAGATCCGACATCAAAACAACCCTCATATTGGTGATTTTCAGCAACCTACAATGGTTGATCCTCAGCCTAGTCCTCCTCCTCAACCCAAGAATGGAGCCTTAAAAATAATAAATGGGTTCAATATATCCTTTTCTAACTCAGGATCGAAAGTTGGTGCAATAGTACAATGGCCATATATAATGCATTTTACTAAGTGAAGTTGTGAGCCCTTTCAGATTCAACAAGACTCTCCTGTTTGTGGCCTTATCTAGTGCAACCCATGTGATGATGAAGTGGTTGCGGAGAATTTTTGTAATGATCAAGCCTTGGCCAGAGCTCAAATTTCCTCTCTCTTTGGTATTTTACTAAGAATTGACTTCAATATTAACGCATTCAGCTTGCCCAAGGTGCAACTCATCATAGCAGATGGTCTTTCAAATGAATTGAGTATGCACTAGTTGTTGAGAAAAATATCATGGCAACTAACCTCTTGAATAGGCCAATCTTGATACTGGGTTTATGCTCAAAGCATGATCTAAGGACTTCAGCTTAATGGTAGTTAGAGTGCCAAATTTCAAGAGTCCTTTAAGTTCTTAAGAGGCTCCAAAGGCAATATACCTGTGGTGATAAAGCTAGAATGAAAGGAAGGCCGCTGAGAACTGTTGACATGACTGGCTTCATGGTGAGAACCTATTGCTGACATTTGTGTGCTATGTTGATTTGTTGAACCTCTCTTTAACCCCCTCTTCCCACCATTCCTTAATGTTGTTCTGGAGATGTATCAAAATGTGTTGTGTCGCCTCATCTACCTGGTGTCTGCACTGTATGAATAGTGTTAATGTCTAAGGTCATACAATTTCTATCAACAAGCCAAGATTTTCAAGAAAAATGAGCTAAATTTTGAAGTTGATCAAATTATGTAGCTTTTTAAGTCCCCACTCTCTCTTACTCAAGTTACTTCACAAGAAAAAGCCTTCAGAACACTTCACTTTGAGAGATTGATTGTCTCCAAAACACATTGCTGGACAGGAATAACACTCAGATGGATTACAGTAGCATTCTTCTGATGTTTATGATACATACCCCTTGAAGGATGCATTGCTGCACATGAACTCCTTCCAACCATAAGTATATAGATTGTGCTTTTAGATATAGAATGCTCATGATCGACTCTTTGGATTGTACTTAACTGCGGCATAGTATTTGGCTTCACCTTATTGTCTTCTTAGACAGTACAGTGTAATGTACCACAGCTCAAACAAATGAAATCATTAGTTTCCAGTTAATGTCCTTTTGGGCTCTTTGAATGTGGTCATAAAGCAGATAGTGTAGAATCATTCCAATTGTTCATCCACACTTAATAAAATCTTTAGTGCAGTCATTCAGGAGCATGAGATATGCTGACAAACCACAACCTCATGTTTTTCATTTCTAAAAGTTTGAGTGCAGTCATTAAGTGGCATGGAAAATGCTAACAAAATACTGCCTTATGTTCTAGATTTCTAAACTTAGGTAGTCTAAGACAATCTTTTATCATGAATGCTTCCATGATCTCGATGCTAGAAACTGCTCTTTGGAGCTTCTTGTAGTAATTATGGTTATCAATTATTTTGTAGGCTGGCCTCGTGACAACGTTGAACACAAGGACAACAGTGTTTGGTGTCACAAACCCCAAAGGACAATACGATCCAAATCAGCGTATCTGCAGCTTCTTTCAGCTTTGTTTTACTTGAACTGAGAATAAATAAGTTGTAAAAAATTTATTTTGGCAAGAACATCGCTCACATAAGTTGTAAATTCTAATTTAGAAACTTATTTGATTTGTTGCATTCTCAAATGATGCTCTTGTCCAACTACCTTATGTATTCAGCTCTGTTTTCTCTTTTCCGAAGAAGATATATGTCTATCAGCATATAAAACTGACCTAGATCAGTTAGTCCAGTTAAACTCTAGTTTAATTTACTGTATTTTGCTACCCACTATTGTTTCTTGATGTTGTGCTCTGCTGATTCAAAAATTTATTTCCAATATATATGTTGCAGCTCTTTCTGTAAACACAACTTTGTCTGGCCCACTCCTAAGCCGCTTTGACATTGTTCTTGTACTGCTCGACACCAAAAATCCAGAGTGGGACAAGATTGTTTCTGCTCACATATTATCAGAAGTAAGTTTTTCTATTCTTTAGCTCGGCAGGCTTGTGTGTGGCTGTTCTAAATTCGAGACAGCATCCGAAGTATGGCACTTTTGTTGTGTTAGAATTGTTGAGATAGGTATTATGGAAAATACGAGATACATGTATTATTAATCTCCAATTCTATCATGCAAAGACTGTTATTGTTGTTATTATTGAACTGATAGATCATATAAATACATCTTTGAATGGTATTATCAAATATCTCCTTCTCTTGAACAACTTTAAATATTCAGTAGAACTATAGAAATATGCATGAGAAATTCAAAATAATTGACAAGAATTAGTTGCATGTTAATTAATCTGTATAAATATTCGTATGTACAAAAGCTCAGTTGATGTATTGGCGTGCTCTTAGTTTTGCTAAATGTCTCTCTTTGCTCAATAGTTGGACTTATATGCAAGCGGTGGTACTTTATTTATATCAAGGGTATAAGGTCTGCAATTCAGATGTGTTCTCATTGTTGTAGTTAGCGTAACTCTCATGCTTGCTCAACTGAGTTGGAGTTACGAACATATTCACAGCAGATCAACAGCTAAGCTAAGAAAGCAACACATAAGCAAGAAGTAACCTAGAAAGTGGCAATGTAAAGAACAGCCCCAGCCGTATGCGGCGGGAATACGTATTGTAATTTTGATACATCTGATGAATTAATGTACGATGTGTTTTTTGTGCAATGCGTGCCTTGTGTATTGCAATCTGATGTATGTGTTTATGAAATGCTATGGGGGGGGTTGTATTTCTGTGTTCTGCATATGCTCTCAATCTCTGTAGTGAAAACTAATTGAAAACACGCACATACCCTTTGAAGTAAAACTCCAAGTAGAACATCACAATTACAAATTGACAAATACACATTGTGCAGTGAATAGAATACGTCCAACACTGAATATAATATGGAAAAATGGTCTGAATACAGTGTTCGACCATCTGGTCGCCAAACATGGAACATGATATCAAACTTCTGAAAATAAAATGACAGAGCTACAATCAATGCTCTGTCTCAAACTCAGATGAATGCTCCGGAGACAACTTAGGTCCCCGAGCTGACTCTCGCAACTGATATCTATGCCTGTCTGGTACTGGCATGAAGATAAAGGTCAATTACATTACTATACTGCTTACCTCTCTGGCTGCAAGATGGGAAGCTGTAGGAATTGTCCAATCCGGTCCATGAGCTCATATACCAGTCCAAGTGTCGACCCCTCGCTGTCAGCCATGCGGAGCACAATGTAAAGTGGTCGAAGCAGTCCTGACAATGTCTGTGCATCCCTCCAGAACTGGTCTCCCCTCACCGTGGAAGAACAGTGCTCCCCATCCTCAGTGCGCGGAAACGTACTGGCACACCAAAGATCACTGGCAACCATCTGTAGAAGCTGTGCCCTGCACCCGATCAAATGGTCGATGACCACCAAGTCGAATGCAAAGCGTGTGGGGGCTGGCTTACGGAGGTCCAAATGGCTGAACACCCGGAACATGGCAAGAACACGCCTCTTCCTGGTGACTTTTGTCACCAGGGCCTCACAGACGATGGCTCTAACCCAGGGAAGTGCACACCTATGTCCCCTATCAGAAGGTCTATGCCGTGCGCAGCACAGGGGGTATGAACAATGTGAGGGAACTCGGCCTCTAGCAGTACACCCATCTGAATGCAGTTCGTGGCATTGTCCGTCACCACTGTGACGACATGCTGTGGGCCTATGGACAGGATGGAAGACATGATGACATCAAACATGAACTCTACAGATATGACTCTTCCCCCCCTATTGCAATCCATTGCCCTCAAAAACTGTGTGCCCATGCAGCTGGAGACCAATATGTTGAGGATCGGCCTCCTCCTGACATTAGTCCAGCCATCGGACATGATGCTGCAACCGTAAGTGGCCCACTAGGGACTCTCCAGCTAGGGCTGACAGACTGTGCAAGGCGGAAGGCCCTTCTGAAGGGCTCGGAGTCGGTGATGGCAAATGGAAGGTTCAGCTCATAAATCAGACTGGCCACGGCCTGTGTGGCCTCTCTATCCATGTGCGGCTGATGCGCGCCGTGAATGCTCTGCTGCCTAAGAACTCTCCCAGCTGGGCGACGGGCAGCGGACCTCCAACACGGTGCACCAAACGTGACGGGAATGGATGATGACGCGACAGGCTGGGCACTAGTGGATGCATCAGCTGTAGACGTGGAATGGGGAGAGTGGGATGCACTGGCCGGGATGGGTGCAGCAGCGTAAGTAGGGTACACTGGTGGAGGGTGGACATCTGGCATGGGATACGAAAACTGCTAGGTAGGGAGGTCATCCGGATGTGAAGGGAGGGAGGAAGGGATCTCCTCAACATCCTGGAAGGCCTCGTCACTGGCATCCGGGGCCTGCTCCTGCTCGGGAGGCGGAGAGTCCATGAGAAAGTCGTAAACTAGGGGAGTGCGAGCAACAGTAGGTGGTGGTGGAACCACAGTGGCAACTGGCAGACGCGGTGGGACAGGATTCACCGGAATGGGTGCAGATGGGGGTGCGTGAGGCGGAACTGTCTGAGGGGGATGAGGGGCAAAGGGACTGGACGAGGATGCACTCCCTCCCCTCGTGCGTGCCAGCCAAGCAGGCAGCAACTCGAGGTCAACCACGTAAGGAGCGGTGCAAAATTGAAGAACACCCTCCGAAATGGTGTTCTCCCCCGCCACAAGACGTGGCCCGTAGGTATCCAAAAGTCGCTGCCTGACGGGAACGGACATGCTGGCACAGGGGGCAGCATTCAGTGTGCCACCATCTCTCGCGCGTGCGCCGAGTAGGTGGCCTTTAAGGCGAGTGAGGGTGGCAACGAACTCGGTCAGGCAATATCGACAGCACACGATCCTTGCACCGGACTTGTTGGACTTGTCGGGAACCCGCCTGACACTGTCCACCTCGTCCCACAGATCGGCAAGGTTGGAATGCACCATGTCTGTAGAAAGGACTGGGGAAAGAAGGCAGAGATCTCTGTGGGTGCGATAGGAGTCGGAAGGCTTGAAAAAACCACAATAAAGGCCGAAATAGCAATAGCAGGGGTGGACGCGATCAGTGCAATGCGAAGACAGTCGGGAGGGCACGGACAGTAGGGTGATGGGCATACAACAGAGAGGACGCGGACAGCAGGGAGGGCGCGGACAGTAGGGCGACGGGCAGGGAGAGAGATGAAGCGAAGGGGGGGATTAGGTTAAAAAAGAAAATATTAATATATTAAATATTAAAAAATATTATATATTAAAAAATAATATATATTGTGGTATCGCAGATCAGTATGGATCCGCGGTACCACACTGGATCTGCGGTACCGGGATCCGCGGATCCTGGTACCGCTGGATCTATGATATATATATATATATATCATAGATCTAGCGGGATGAGGCATATGATACAGGTGTTGGGCACACGCCTAGAGCAGGGGTCACAGGTGCATCACGTGGTAGAGGTGGGACACATGCCACAAATTATACCGGGAGACGTGCAGGGCACACAGGGGGGGCCAGTGGCATACCTTCTTATGTTGATATGATGGAGGAGGCTCTTGATAGGGGGCAGAGTGATTTGGGTTTACCTTCCGCAGCTGCTTGGATGCGTGCATCACAGAGCCATAGGCATTTCTATGACAGCACACCAGAGGAGTCACCAGATGACTTTGATTGTACCGATTGGGAGGCCATGCAGGGTCCGCATGGTGCACAGGATGAGGCACGGGATGATCCAGAGGATGGTGCACATGATGAGTCCCAGAGCCCAGAGCATTTGTATTCGGATGCCCAGCTGGACGACTTGATTGCAGACTTGGATTCAGAGGCCCAGTAGATGCCGAGCGTCAGGGCGCCCCCATCCTCTCTAGCCAGCATGCCCTACACAGAGTCTCAGCCAGAGCAGCTACACGAGGTGCCTGTAGTTCCTCCAATTCCTCAGAGGGTGTATGTGCGCCGCACAACACCTCCAGTGCCATCGATACCGTTGAGGCCTGCAGCCCCTTCATCGCCATCCACTTTTGCAGCAGCAGGTCTCCATGGCAGGCCACCATCTGTGCCCAGATCTTCTCTTGCAGCACCCACATCTATAGACGCTCCTCCAGTGGCAGCACCCACAACACATCCTCCTCCATTGGCAGCACCCACGGCACCGGCTCCTCCTTTGGCAGCACCCACAGCACCGGCTCCTCCTTTGGCAGCACCCAGGATGTACCAGTATCGTCCACCACAGCGCCCCTTTCAGTACTTATCGCCGCTGTACTTGCCTCCTGCAGGGACGGCCCCTCCACATCTAGTTCCTCCACCAGCAGCAGGCCCACGGGCACACACTCCTCGGACCTATCCTCCACTATCAGCTGCACAGGGACACTCATCTTTAGCTACTCTATCCCAGCCGGCCGCAGCTTGGGCCCAGCCTAGTCAGCCAGGTGATCTGCATGGAGGTGATGAGGCATTGACGGCTCTCCTCGTCCGCAAGAGGCTAGGAAGGCCCAAGGGTGCACCGAACAAGAAAGGCAGGACACAGAAACTGCCAGGGAAGAGAGGACGACCTCGCAGGGCTCCAGTTGCTGGTAGAGGTGCAATATTACAGCCAGATGCAGCAAATGTTGTTGGTTTAGCCTGCTTGGAGGCTGATGCGGAGGCAGATTGGGAAGATGAGGATGACGAGTCTTCCCCCTCGGATACACACCCTATGCCAGTACCAGACAGACATAGATATCAGTTGCGAGAGTCAGCTTGGGGCCCTGAGTTGTCTCCGGAGCATTCATCTGAGTTTGAGGCAGATCATTGATTGTAGCTCTGTCATTTTATTTTTAGTAGTTTAATATCATGTTCCATGTTTGGCGGCCAGATGGTCAAACACTGTATTCAGACCATTTTTCATATTATATTTAGTGTTGGACGTATTCTATTCACTGCACAATGTGTATTTGTCAATTTGTAATTGTGATGTTCTACTTGCAGTTTTACTTCAAATGGTGTGTGCGTGTTTTCAATTAGTTTTCACTACAGAGTTTGAGAGCATATACAGAACACAGAAATACAACCCCCCTTGATAGCATTTCATAATCACATACATCAGATTGCAATACACAAGGCACGCATTGCACAAAAAACACACCGTACATTAATTCATCAGATGTATCAAAATTACAATACGTATTCCCGTCGCATACGGCTGGGGCTGTTCTTTACACTATGCTAGACACTAAATACTTCCTCATCTACTGATGAACATTACATAACAACAGTCAGCCACATACGGCTAGACCCCATCTATGCTAAACATTCCTATGGATCCTCCACTGAATCGCCCTCGTCAGGAACATTGTTATGTCGCTCTCGCTCTGCCTCCTGGTTAGCCCGAGCTGCCTCCTGGTCAGCTCGACGTCTGGCCGCCCTTTCCCTGACCATGATGAGCTGCCGTCGTGTGAAGTTCATTCCGATCTGCTCATCCAAATCCAGCTCGACAGCGGGGGCGGGGGCCACAGCGGGGGCGGGGATCTGCAGCTCTGGGTGTCTCTGCCGAGTCTCTCGCAGCATCTCTGCAATGTCTGCCTCTTGCTTCCGATGCCTTTCGTTGTGCCTTCGGACCTCTTCCTCAAGCTTCCTCCTGGCTTCGCCCTCCGCCATCTCACGACACCCTGTTGCTCGAAATGACCCTCACAGCCTCTCAATGGCTCTCACTGGCTCTCTCACAACCCCCCTCTCACAGCCTCTCACTCGGTCTGTGACACAGCCTCTCACAATGCCTCTCTCTCACAGCCTCCCACTGGCTCTCCCTCACAGCTTCTCACAATGCCTCTCACAGCCTCTCACTGGCTCTCTCACTGTCTCGTGAGTGCCTATTTAACCCCACAGCCTATTTTCCAATTTGCTTTTGTTGATGATCCCATGTGCTACTGTACCTGCCCCATGTATTGCTCCCCCACATGCTGCAGTCCGATTGGGTCCATAGTCTGCTCCTCCACAGTGCCCATGTGACGGTGTACCTGTCCGGATGTATTGCTCCCCCACATGCTGCACTCCGATTGGGTCCATGGTTTGCTCCTCCACAGTGCCCATGTGCTACTGTACCTGCCCCATGTATTGATCCCCCACATGCTGCACTCCGATTGGGTCCATGGTCTGCTCCTCCACAGTGCCCATGTGCTACTGTACCTGCCCCATGTATTGATCCCCCACATGTTGCACTCTGATTGGGTCCATGGTTTGCTCCTCCACAGTGCCCATGTGCTACTGTACCTGCCCCATGTATTGCTCCCCCACATGATGCACTCCGATTGGGTCCGTGGTCTGCTCCCCCACAGTGCCCATGTGACGGTGTACCTGTCCGGATTTGTTGCCCGCCCACATGCTGCACTCCCATTGACCACCAGGTCTGCTCTCTTACAGTGCCCCCAGTACAGTAACATCTTTTTTCTAAACCGTATCCCCTTTTTTTCCTAAATTTTTTACTTACTTTTAGCCTGTTAAAAGGTTTTTTTTTTTCTTTTTAAATAATAAAAAATATTATTTTTGTGGTGCCGCTGGTCTGAGGGCGGCACCATAACCGCAGTACCACCATTATGGTACCGCGGTACCACAATGGCGGTACGGTACCGCCATTATATATACATATATATATATACATATATATATATATATATATATATATATATATATATATATATATCATAGTACCCCCTGTTACCGCTGGTATGGTACTGCCGGTACCATATCAGTGGTACCGCCGGTACGGTACCGCCTTGGGATCCGCGGTACCAGGGCGGTACCATTTTTAATATATTTTTTTTATTTTTTGATATATTTAATAATTTTTTTTTTGCCTATTACTTACCAAAAAAGGACAAAAAAATGGAAAAAAAAGGGGTACTGGGTGTAAAAAAAAAGGGTGCAGTACATGGTGCAGGGGACTGGTGCAGTGGCACATGGGCACTGTGGGTGAGCAGACCATGGGGCCAATGGGAGACCAACACAGGGGGGGAGCATCACATGGGGGCAGGTACAGAGGCACATGGATGGATGATGGGGATCCACATGGCCGATCTGGCTGTGGGGATAAATAGGCACTCACAATGCCATTGTGGTTGGCATTTTCAGAGGCTGTGAGAGAGCTAGTGATAGACAGTGAAAGAGCAAGCAAGAGCCGGTGACAGGCTGTTTGAGAGCCAGGGTGCTGTGAGAGGGTGTTCAAGGACCAGGGTGCTGAGGGGGGGAAGGTCGATCGAGATGGAAGAGCGCATTCCACCGAAGTCCGAGGGCGAAGCCAGGAGGAAGCTTGAGGAAGATATCCGAAGGCACAACGAGAGACATCGGAAGCAAGAGGCAGATATCCGAGAGATGCTGCGACAGACTCGGCAGAGAAATCCGGATCTGGAGCCACTCGCCCCCGTTGTGGATCTTGTCCCCGCTGTCGAGCTGGATTTGGATGAGCAGATCAGAATGAATTTCACACGACGGCAGCTCATCATGGTTAGGAAAAGGGCGGCCAGACGTCGGGCTAACCAGGAGGCAGCTCGGGCTAACCGGGAGGCAGAGCAAGAGCGACAAAACAATGCACCAGACGAGGGTGAGGAGTCGGTGGAGGATCAGTGAGGGATGTTTAGAATAGATAAGGTCCAGCCGTATGTGGCGCACTGTTGCTATGTAGTTTTCGGCAGTTTATGGTGCAGCAAATAACTAGATGGCTGCTTAAAAAAGTGACAGTATATGTGATGTTATCTTGATACAACGGTTGAATATATACATAGTTGTTTTTTGTGCAATGCTAGCCTGGTCATGTAAGATGCAATCTTTGTAATTTTTTTAAATGCAGATGTATTACATGTGTTTATGAAATGTCGTTTGGGGTGTAGGGGTGATTGTTGTGCTCATGATGTAGGTGCATATATGTGAAGCTAGCATTCACTTCAAACGAAATTAAATGAAAAAAGGATTCACACACGCACATAGAATTCGACATAAAATTGAAAATACAGCATCACATGTACAGAGTGACATACGCACAATGTGCAGCAAATAATGTAGGCCAAACATTGTATATAATGTGAAAAATCATCTGAGTACAATGGTAGACCGTCTGCTAGAGACAAACTACTGAAACTCAACAGAGCCACAATCAATGCTCTGGCTTTGACTCAGACGAATGCTCTGGAGACAACTCAGGGCCCCGAGCTGACTCTCGCAGCCGATATCTCTGCCTGTCCGGAACTGACATGGGCTGTGTATCCAAGGAGGAGGACTCGTCATCCTCATCCTCCCAATCTGCCTCCACATCAGCCCCCAAGCAGGCCAAACCAACAACACCTGCTCCAACTGGCTGTGATACTGCACCTCTACCTATACCTGGAGCCCTGCGTGGTCGTCCTTTCCTCCCTGGCAGTTTCTGTGCCTTGCCTTTCTTGTTCGGTGCACCCTTGGGCCTTCCTGGTCTCTTGCGGACAAGAGGAGCTGTCAATGCCTCGTCACCCCCAGGCAAATCACCTGGCTGGCTAGGCTGGGCCCAAGCTGAGGCCGGCTGGGATAGGGAAGCAAAAGAGGGAACTCCCTGTGCACCTGAGCGAGGAGGATGAGCTCATGGAGTGTGTGCCCGTGGGGCTGCTGCAGGTGGAGGAACTGGCTCTGCAGGAGGCGAGTATAGCGGCGATATGTACTGAAAGGGGCACTGCGGTGGCCGATACTGGTACATCCTGGGTGCTGCCAAAGGGGGAGCCAGTGGAGTGGGTGCTGCCAAAGGAGAAGGATGTGGAGTGGGTGCTGCCACTGGAGGAGCAGCTGGAGGAGCCATTGTGGATGTGGGCGCTGCGAGAGAAAACCTAGGCACAGATGGTGGCCTACCATGGAGACCTGGTGCTGCAGAAGTGGACGGCGATGGAGGGGCTGCAGGCCTAAATGGCATCGGTGGCACTGGAGGAGCTGTGCGATGCACATACACCCTCTGAGGAGTTGGAGGAACTGTAGGCACCTCATGCGGCTGCTCTGGCTGGGACTCTGTGTATGGCATGCTGGCAAGAGATGATGGGGGCGCCCTGACACTCGGCATCTGCTGGGCCTCTGAATCCAATGTGGCAACCAAGTCGTCCAGCTGGGCATCTGAATACAAATGCTCTGGGCTCTGGGACTCATTCTGTGCACCAGCCTCTAAATCATCCTGTGCACCAACCTCTGAATCATCTTGTGCACCAACCCTTGAATCAACCCGAGCCTCATCCCGTGCCTCATCATGTGCACCCTGTAGACCCTGCATGGCCTCCCAATCTGTGCAATCAAAGTCATCTGGTGCCTCCTCTGGTGTGCTATCGTAGTAACGGCCATGACTCTGTACTGCACGCATCCAAACATCTGCCGGACTGGCATCTAAATCACTCTGCCCTCTATCAAGAGCCTCCTCCATCATGTCGGCATAGGTAGGTATGCCACTGGCCCCCCCTGTGTGCCCTGCCTGTCTCCCGGTATAACGTGTGCCATGTGTCCCACCTCTGCCACATGATGCACCTGTGACCCCTGCCCGTGGCGTGTGCCCTGCACCTACATCATCCGCCTCATCCCTCTCTGATCTGGCAAACACAACCCAAATGGGCTCATCCTCATCATGCTCATCCTCTGACACTGGCTCATCTGCCTCATACAATGGGGGCTCTCTCTCTCTCTCTCTCTCTCTCTCTCTCTCTCTCTCTCTCTCTCTCTCTCTCTCTCTCTCTCTCTCTCTCTCTCTCTCTCTCTCTCTCTCTCTCTGCCATCAACTGTGTGCCCAGGTCATCTGCAGGCATGGGATGGGTACTGTTCGTAGGCAAGTCAACTTGGCGCTCCAAATCAGATATCTTCTTCTGCAAGGTTTAAAATGTGCATGTCAGAGAGACAACTTTATGAAGAAATGAAACCAACGTACTAGGAGTCAACCAACATGCTATGGGAGAATAGCTAATCACCTGCAATGCGCTCGTAATGGTCGGAAGTCTCCTAGCGAGACGTGCGTTGGTGCTACAGAACACCAACCGCTCCAACTGACTCACTGACAACCGGTTTCTTCTCCTCGTGTGGATCAGTGCCCATGTGCTCCAATCACGCTCACACACGGAGACAGCGCAGTCTTGTGGTACGTGCAATGAAATGCTTCAGCACATGTGCACGGGTGGAAGGTCAACGAAACACAGCAATGGAGGATGAAATGAGATGCATACCTGAGAAAGGACACGCAGTGCAAGACGCTGTATGGATGGATAGGTGCTACCGAACATGGTCCACCAGGTAATGGGAAGTTGCCTCCTCTCTGGATCTTGAGCAGCCGGGTGGCCGAACGTGCCCATGCCGAAACGGAATGCAGCGAGCTCCTCCATGAGCCTGATAGGATCCAAACTTATGTGTGGACCCACCCTGTGAATGTACTGAAGCCAATCGGCCTCGAGCTCCCTGTCTGCGATCTGTGTCGAAGAGAGGAAGAGGGGATGCAGCATGTGTGCAACGCTGTGGATACTCCTGTGGAAGTAGTTCCACCGCGTCTCCCATATGAACTTCAGCTCGATCATCCTACAGGTGAGAGGCATGTGGTTTAGGGCATTACGAAAAAACTTAACACTGACAGAAAAACAAACTACCAATTACTAAAAAGATAAAGGCCAATTACATTACTATACTTCTTACCTCTCTAGCTGCAAGATGGGCAGCTGCAGGAACTGTCCAATCCGGTCCATGAGCTCATATACAAGTCCAAGTGTCGACCCCTCGCTGTCAGCCATGCGGAGCACAATGTAGAGTGGTCGAAGCAGTTCTGACAATGTCTGTGCATCCCTCCAAAATTGGTCCCCTCACCGTGGAAGAAAAGTGCTCCCCATCCTCAGTGCGCTGAAACGTACTGGCACGCCAAAGATCACTGGCAACCATCTATAGAAGCTACGCCCTACACCTGATCAGACGGTCGATGACCACCAAGTCAAATGCAAAGCGTGTGGGGGCTGGCTTACGGAGGTCCAGATGGCTGAACACCCAGGACATGGCAAGAACACGCCTCTTTCTGGTTACAAAAATCACCAGGAAGAGGGCCTCACGGACGATGGCTCTAACCCAGGGAAGTGCACCTATGTCCCCCAGTTGAAGGTCTATGTCGTGCACCGCACAGGGGATATGGACGATGTGAGGGAACGGCCTCTAGTAGGACACCCATCTGAACACAGTTGGTGGCATTGTCCGTCACCACCGTAACGACATGTTGGGGGCCTATGGACAGTATGGAAGACCTAATGACACCGTACATGAAATCTGCAGATATGACTCTCCCCCCTTACTGCAATCCACGACTCTCAAAAACTGTGTACCCATGCAGCTGGAGACCAAGATGTTGATCGGCCTCCTCCTGACATCAGTCCAGCCATCGGACATGATGCTACATCCATATGTGGCCCAGTGGCGGCGTAGAGGCTCCATCTCTCTAGACAAGGACTCAACCCTATCTCTCAGCATGTGTGTGCGGACAACCTCGGAACCAGGGACTCCCCAGCCAGGGCTGACAGACTGTGCAAGGCGGATGCCCTTCTGAAGGGCTCAGAATCGGTGATGGCAAAAGGTAGGTTCAGCTCGTAAATCAAACTGGCCACGGCCTGTGTGGCCTCTCTGTCCATGTGTGGCTAATGCGCACCACGAATGGTCTGCTGCACAAGGGCTCTACCTGGTGGGCGACGGGTGGTGGACCTCCAGCACGGTGCACCAACCGTGATGGGAATGGACGATGACGCGACAGGCTGGGCACTGGTGGATGCATCGGCTGTAGACCTTGAATGGGGAGAGTGGGATGCACTGGCAGGGATGGGTGCAGCAGCATAGGTGGGGTGCACTGGTGGAGGGGCAACATCTGGCGTGGGGTACGAAATTGCTGGCTGAGGAGGTCATCCGGATGGGAAGGGAAGGAAGAAGGGATCTCTTCCACATCCTCGAAGGCCTCAGCAGTAGCATCCTGGGCCTGCTCGGGTGGCGGAGAGTCCATGAGAAAGTCGTAAACCGGGGGCATGCGAGCAACAGGACGTGGAGGTGGAACCACAGTGGCAATTGGCAGACGCGATGGGACAGGATCCATCGGAATCTGAGCAGATGGGGGTGCGTGAGGCGGAACTATCTGAGGGGTATGAGGGGCAAAGGGACTGGACGAGGATGCACTCCCTCTCCTCGTGCGTGCCAGCCAAGCAGGCAACAACTCTAGGTCAGCCACATAAGGAGCGGTGCAAAATCGGAGAATGCCCTCCAAAATGGTGTTCTCCCCCGCCACGAGCCACGGCCCGTAGGTGTCCAGTAGTCGTTGCCTGTCGGGGACGGTCATGCTGCCACAAGGGGCAGCATTCAAGGTGGCACCATTTTTGGCGCGTGCACTGAGTAGATGGCCTTTAAGGCGAGTGAGGGATGCAGCAAATTCGCCGAGACAGTATTGGCAGCGCACGGTCTTCTGTCCGGTCTTGTTGGACTTGTCGGCAATCCGCCTGACAATGTCTACCTCGTCCCACAGACCTGAAAGGTCGGAGTGCACCATTGCGATGGAGAAAACTAGGGACAAAATGCAGATGAAGCTAAAGCTGCAAGGATGGAACGTTGGAAAAAAAATAGCAGGGTACAATGTGTGAGAGACGCTGAAAATGGGCGAAGGCAGGTTCTTGCAAATCAGATGCAAGGCAGGGCGGTCTGTGGACGAAGGGCGACGCAAGGCAGGGAAGGCAGGGCAGCAAAACCAGTAGTGAAGGCAGGGCAACGATGGCTGCAAAAAAACTGGGAGAGAAGAAGCGAGGGGGGGCGGGTAGATTAGGTTTAAATTTTTTTTTAAAATATTAAATATTAATTATATTATTATATTATGGTACCGCGGTACCATCATGGTACCGCGGTACCAGTACGGTCCCACGGTACCGGGATCCGCGGCACCCAGTACCGCGGGACCTATGATGTATATATATATATAAGACATGAGAGTCCGGGCCGGACGCGGTTTTTTCGCGTCCACGTCCGACGCCCGGACTCGGACGCGTCCGACCACCTGAGGCAGGGTCGGACACGTCCCAAAAAAAATTTGAAATTTTTTTTGGGACACATCCAGCGTCCAGACGCGGATGCATCTGGGCCCCGGACGCGTTAAAATAAAAAAAGGGCACGCGGGCAGCGGACTGTTCCGCAGAAGCCCGAGAAGCCCGAGAGGAGAGAAAGAGGGCGGGAGAGAGAGAGAGAGAGAGAGAGAGAGAGAGAGAGAGAGAGAGAGAGAGAGAGAGAGAGAGAGAGAGAGAGAGATGGCCACTCGTCCCATTTGGGATGAGGTGGAGTTGATGCTCGACAATAAAGTGGCGTTGCCTTTTTTTTCGAAAGCAGTTCACAGGGAATGCTTTCGCATTTTCTCTACAAGGTCGGTACTCACTCGAGTGGTTGCCAATTAATGCAGGGCTGTTCTGCTTGCGTGTGCGAGCGGAACTGGTCAGTGTTCAGCCTTGTTCACACGAACAGGCGGAACCGTCTGTCGACTGAGCGATGCAATGACTTGGTCTACTGCAACACCAACACCAGGGTGGTTCGACGCATCATGGAAAACATGAGGGCAGGAGGCGCACGCGCCCTACTGCCGCAGGTATATTTCGTTGCTCTATCGTTTTGCTTTCGTATTAGTTTAAGACATTCAGTTTAATGCCCTCACGGTTGCTTCGGCTATTCTCACGAATGATTGACTTCTGTAGGTCAATCCCGATGAGTGCCTAGTTGCAGCGGCCGATCATGAGGCAGAGCCAGAGGTTGATCCAGACGATGCTGCTTGGCGTGCTCTGTGGGGTGATCCCGAGGATGATGCTGATACTGAGGAGACCACCCCCCTTCCTGCTGACGTTCCATTGCCCTCCTCTGATGATGAGCCCACATATGATTCAGACGAGACGGTCGACCTTGCAAGGGATGGTCCCCACCCAGTACTCCCGCATCACGCCCCCTTTCAGATGGTGGCTGGTCAGAGTTTGTGAGGGAGACAGAGGCTGCCGCCCAGTGACAAATTGCGCAGAGACGATTCAGAGCATCACAGGTAGTCGGTTCTTCGCAGAGACCCCCTTGTGGCAGAGGGAGACCCCCAGGCAGGAGTGTACCACAGAGGGTTCCTTCCGGTAGACCTAGAGGTAGGCCAGCCAAGAGGGGACGCACTGATGATTTTTCTAGTCGTCTCTTGGTAGGCGTTGGCCCAGACTTGGAGTTCCAGATGCCTCCAGACTCCCAGCCAGACTTTGTATTTGACACCCCCGAGGATGCATCTGGCACGCAGAGGGATGATTTTTTTAGCACAGACTTGTAGATATTGATACACACAGACTATTATGTATACTGGCATCTGATGAGATGTATATATTTTTTTGCAGTTTATTCGTGTCATGGCTAGTTTATCATGGTTGCTTACAAATGGTTAGCTTTGTGAAATTTGAATGGTTAGTTAGAAATGGTTTGCTCCGTGCAAGATGAGAGAGAGAGAGAGAGAGAGAGAGAGAGAGAGAGAGAGAGAGAGAGAGAGAGAGAGAGAGAGAGAGAGAGAGAGAGAGAGAGAGATTTAGGGTAGTAGATGAATAGATAATGTTTAATGATAACTAATGTATGTTAGATTTGTAATCTGAGAGAGAGAGAGAGAGAGAGAGAGAGAGAGAGAGAGAGAGAGAGAGAGATTTTTAGGGTAGTAGATGAATAGATAATGTTTAATGATAACTAATGTATGTTAGATTTGTAATCTGAGAGAGAGAGAGAGAGAGAGAGAGAGACCAGCACATCTACATCTCTCTCATACATATGCATCATGTTCAACCATTCAACATAACACGCTAAACCCGACACCGTAACAAATGGCATAGTTAACATAACACCCTAAACCGTAACAAATCATCATAAACCCACAACCCCACAGCCATAACCATCAAAACAAGCCACAACCATAATCATCATAACCATAGCCATATCATGAACCCCACATCCATATTGTGTCGTAGGCATTGCACCACAGGTATGTGCAGCACTTGTGTAGCATTCACTTAAACTTGTGTATAATGCATTAATGGTCTAGGAATGGAAACTGTCACCCCCAATAGCATTTCATGAACACATACATTACATTGCAATACACCAGGCACGCGTTGCACAATTTCTCAAACTGACTCTCACAGCCTCTCACAGCCTCTCATTGGCTCTCTCACAGCCTCTCACAGCCTCTCACTGGCTCTCTCACAGCCTCTCACAGCCTCTCACTGGCTCTCTCACAGCCTCTGAAAAAGCCTCTCACAATGGCCTTGTGAGTGCCTATTTAACACCACAGCCTGTTTCCCCATGTGCAGTTGTTCATGATCCCTCCATGGCCTGCTCCCCCACAGTGCCCATGTGACATTGTACCTGCCCCGATTTGTTGCCCATGTGACGTTGTACCTCCCTGAACCCTAAACCTATCTCATCACATAGCCCATGTGTAATAGATCCTAACACCACAGTAGGGCAAACACTAACTGATCCACCCAACCTTGCCTACTCCCTGATATAGAGTAAGCCCCTCCTAGCCCAGTGTGAGGACTGGTAGCATGCTACTGCCAAGTGTCGGCCACGTGGCACTGACGTGGCCGACTGCACGTCGGGACCCAACTGGGGGCCCTATCCTGCTGACAGAGTCCCTAGGCTGTGTTAGGCCCGCCATGGCTATGGACCGTGCTGGGGCACACTACTCACACTGTCTTGCCCTGTTGGTCATGTACGCTGGACACGACCCTGACTGTGGTATCTGACCTATCTGTGTTCTCTAGGGTTCGGCACTGGTTACGAGCTCGTAACACTCCCTCCCCCTTAAGAACCGTCTTGGTCCTCTAAGACAAAGTCTGGAAAAATCTTGCGAAGGACGCTGCCTCTTTCCCAAGTGGCATTCTCAACAGGCTGATCATTCCACTTAACCAGATATTCTCGGTATAGAGTATGACGAGTCTGCGTCTCTCTACTATCAAGAATCTCCTCTGGTTCATGTGGAGGTTGTTGAGGATCCAATGGGAGAACTAGAACACTGTCCCCTACCAGATTATCTGATCTGGTTAAGGCTTTTCGTAACTGACTTACATGAAAGACTGGAAAAACCTTACTGCTGTGTGGGAGTTCTAGTTCATAGGTGACCTCGCCTAGTCTCCTACTGATGGTAAAGGGACCACAATACCTTGGAGACAACTTAGCACACACTCCTGATTTGAGGGTTTTAGAGTCAACTGGGACTCTCAAGTAGACTTTCTCACCAGTGGAGAACTGCACATCCCGTCTGTGTGGATCTGCATAATGCCTGGCTCGATCCTGGGATTGTCTAATGCTACGCTTAGCATGTTCTATCATCTGGTTTAGGTCTTCTAAAAATTTTCTGGCTGCTTCAACTTTTTCTTGTTTAAACCCTACAGCTGTGGGTGAGCGTGGCTGAAAACCGTACATCAGCATAAATGGGCTGTATCCCGTAGCTGAATGTTTGGTACTGTTGTAAGCAAACTCTAATATCCAGAAAATTTCACTCCAAATTCGAAGTTTCCACCCAATTTGGCAGCGCTGGACCTGCTCCACGTTTTCTATTGAGAATGTGCTCAAAAATCCACAACTGATACATAAAAATCAAGGGTAAATCCCTGATTTTTCAGCGCTGAGCTTCTACAAGGGATTGTGCCTCAAACAACTGTAAATTCCCAGCAAATTTCAAGGATTTGAAAGCTGTTCCTACAGCGATTTTCCTCCTCAATTCTTTCCTGAGAATCTGAGAAATCTTTCCTATCTTCTGATAGCTTTCTCTACTGCTGTCCTGAACTCCCTAGGATGGAGATGGCTCTGATACCAGTGTAATAGATCCTAACACCACAGTAGGGCAAACACTAACTGATCCACCCAACCTTGCCTACTCCCTGATATAGAGTAAGCCCCTCCTAGCCCAGTGTGAGGACTGGTAGCATGCTACTGCCAAGTGTCGGCCACGTGGCACTGACGTGGCCGACTGCACGTCGAGACCCAACTGGGGGCCCTATCCTGCTGACAGGGTCCCTAGGCTGTGTTAGGCCCGCCATGGCTATGGACCGTGCTGGGGCACACTACTCACACTGTCTTGCCCTGTTGGTCATGTACGCTGGACACGACCCTGACTGTGGTATCTGACCTATCTTTGTTCTCTAGGGTTCGGCACTGGTTACGAGCTCGTAACACCATGGTACTATGCAGGTCTTGAACTTCTCTGTGTTGAATGACACTGTGGAGCATAAGTAATTAGTAAGTTGTTGAGGTTCATCCGGGGAGCGCATCGTTTACCTGTACAGAAAGAGATAGCGAGGGCACGAGACAGAGTTTTGGAGACTCAAGAAATATAAATTGTTGCTCTTTCGTGTCCGATTCTGTAGATATCAGACATGGGAGGCATGGGGGCAGTGGTTAGGTCTGTTGCAAATTTTTTTGCAAACTGTTTTCTTATTTTTTAACAGGAGGGGGCAGGTGGGTGCCAGACACCCTTTGATAATTAATTCCCGGGGGGGGCAGGGGCCATAAAAAATTGTTTTTATTTCGCTTTGGGGATGTGGGACAGCGAGGGCAAGTGCCTGTATTTTTTTTTTTTTTTGAAAAAAAAAAATTTTGAAAATGGGGGAGGCGTCCGGCAGCACACGCACCCCTGAGGGGTCCGCGTCCGGACGCGCGTTTGCGTCCGGCCCCCACTTCCTTAAATATATATATATATATATATATATATATATATATATATATCTAAGGAAGCGGACCCTGCGTCCGAACGTGCGTAGGCGTATGGGCGCGCCAAGGGTGCGTCCGGGGGTCTGGACGAGTCCACCCTTTTTTTTTTTTTTTAAATTTAGTGTTAAATAGCATTAAAAACACAAAAAAATATATAAAAAAAAATTGGACGCGTCCGACCCTGCGTCCGAGGGTCGAACGCGGACGCAGAATGTTCGGCCCGGACCCTCATGTCTGATATATATATATATATATATATATATATATATATATATATATATATATATCATAGTACCCCGTGGTACCGCCGGTACCATAACAGTGGTACCGCCGGTACGGTACCTCCCCGGGATCCGCGGTACCAGGGCGGTACCATAATATAAAAAAAAAATTCCCGTGTTATTTTAGCAAAAAATAATAATTTTTTTTTTTGGTACCGCCGGCCGATATGGTACCGCGGTACCATATATGGTCCCGCGGGACCTATGACATAGTACCTCGTGGTACCGCTGGTATGGTACCGTCGGTACCATATCAGTGGTACCGTTGGTACGGTACCACCCTGGGATCCACGGTACCAAGGCGGTACCATTTTTAATATTTTTTTATATTTTTAATATTTTTTTTATTTTTTTAATATTTTTAATATTTAATTTTTGCATATTAAGTACCAAAAAAAGGACAAAAAAAGGAAAAAAAGGGGGTTTAAGGTGTAAAAAAAGAGGGTAGAGTACATGATGCAGAGGACTGTTGCGGTGGCACATGGGCACTGCGAGTGAGCAGACCGAGGGGCCAATGGGAGACCAACACAGGGGGGTAGCATCACATGTACAGAGTACAGAGGCACATGGGCATTGTGGGTGAGCAGACCATGGGCCCAATGGGAGACCAACACAGGAGGGAGCATCACATGGGGGCAGGTACAGAGGCACATGGAGGGATGATGGGGATCCACATGGCCGATCAGGCTGTGGGGATAAATAGGCACTCACAATGCCAATGTGGTTGGCATTTTCAGAGGCTGTGGGAGAGCTAGTGATAGACGAGAGAGCAAGCGAGAGCCGGTGACAGGCTGTTTGAGAGCCAGGGTGCTGTGAGAGGGTGTTCAAGGACCAGGGTGCTGTGAGAAGAAGGTCGATCGAGATGGCAGAGCGCATACCACCGAAGCCCGAGGCGAAGCCAGGAGAGGAAGCTTGAGGAAGATATCCGAAGGCACAACGAGAGGCATCGGAAGCAAGAGGCAGATATCCGAGAGATGCTGCGATAAACTCGACAGAGAAATCCGGAACCGGAGCCACCCGCCCCCGCTGTGGGTCCTGTCCCCGCTGTCGAGCTGGATTTGGATGAGCAGGTCGGAATGAATTTCACACGACGGCAGCTCATCATGGTCAGGGAAAGGGCGGCCAGATGTCAGGCTAACCAGGAGGCAGCTCGGGCTAACCGGGAGGCAGAGCAAGAGCGACAAAACAATGCACCAGATGAGGGCGAGGAGTCGGTGGAGGATCAGTGAGGGATGTTCAAAATAGATGAGGTCCAGCCGTATGTGGTGGACTGTTGCTATGTAGTTTTCGGCAGTTTATGGTGCAGCAAATAACTAGATGGCTGCTTAAAAAAATGACAGTATATGTGATGTTATCCTTATACAACGGTTGAATATATACATAGTTGTTTTTTGTGCAAAGCGAGCCTGGTCATTTAAGATGCAATGTCTGTAATTTTTTTAAATGCAGATGTATTACATGTGTTTATGAAATGTCGTTTGGGGTGTAGGGGTGATTGTTGTGCTCATGATGTAGGTGCATATATGTGAAGCTAGCATTCACTTCAAACGAAATTAAATGAAAATAGGATTCACACACGCACATAGAATTCTTCGACATAAAATAAAGCATCTTTTTACCTAAACCTACCTGCCCCCCTCGCATTTCAGCTCAAATTTTTTTGCGCCCTCCTCTGCCCTGCCATCGTTGTTGTTTTTGCCTACCTGCCTTCTAATTCCTTGCGTTGTGGTACCGCGGTACCATCATGGTACCGCGGTACCAGTACGGTCCCGCGGTACCCAGTACCGCAGGACCTATGATATATATATATATATATATATATATATATATATATATATATAAGGAAGTGGATGGCGGATGCGAACGCGTTCGATTTTTTTATTTTTTTTATAATTTTTTTAAAAATTATTTTTAAAAAAAAATTTAAAAAAAATTGCGTCTAAACCCGCGTCCGGGGGCGTCCAAACCTCGGACGCATCTGGTTTTTGTTTTTTTCAAAAAAAAAAATTTTAAGAAAAATAAATAAATAAATAGTCGCGTCCGACCACGCGTCCGAGTTCGGACGCCGGACGCGGACGCCCAGGATTCGCATATCCCGGTACCACGGATCCATACTGGTACTGCGGATCCATAATACTCCGTGGTACCATAATATATAATATATATATATTTTTAAAAAAATTAAATTAAAAAAAAAAATCAAGTGGGCGATATGGGTATCAGCTTGAAGTTGTTGACGACAGCAGTGCATTTATGCAGGTTGCCGGTTCTGACGAGAGCGAACAGCCAAAGGACCAAGGGGATGCAAAACACCAAAAAGTGTGTTTTTGCTCAGGGAGTCGGAAGGCCAAACATGAAGAGCCGTTGGGGGGCTCTGCCCACCAAACCCCCCGGACCCCCCAAGACTTGCTGCTATATAGAAACTGTAATCTAGCCATCTCATAACCATCATGGTCTCACAATAGACCCTATACTAACAACCGTGCTTAGTAATGGCTTCTCCTCATAACGGGGGCCTTACAGATCTGAGCTCACGGTTAACTAGTGACTACTAAACTGAGAGGTGCATTATTTAGTTGTCTAACACATTTTGTAGTTGAAAGCACCGGCAACCTGCATAAATGCACTGCTCTCGTCAAGAGCTTCAAGCTGATACCCATATTGCCCACTAAAGTACATTTATTTCACGTGGGAACAAGCTCCACACGTGTAATCATTCTATATACATAGATTTGGCCTTGATCAAGCATAATTTTGCATTTTTCACACCTAGCAGATTTGTGCATGTGTCAAAGTCACTTGGAGAGACATAATTAGCTAAATTTTAATTTTTTTTAAAAAAATTAAAAATTGAAAAATGGTGCCGCCCTGGTACCGCGGATTTTTGGGCGGCACCATAATGGCGGTACCACGTGCCACTATGATATATATATATATATATATCATAGTTGCAGCGCGATTCCCAAATCGCGATTCCGATTCGAGATTCGGGATTTTCCCAGAATCGTGTAGAATCGATTTTTTTTTTTTTTTTTGAATTTTTTTTAGGCAATATGGGTATCAGATGAAAGCTCTGATCGAGGGGATTATGATTGTGTAGTTTGCCGACTGTTTCGGGTGCGAAACACCAAAAAGTGTGTTTTCACTCAGGGAGTTGGAAGGCCAAATCATGAAGAGGCCTTACCATCGGGGCCGGGGTCTACCGGCAGCCCCCGGACCCCGCCGTTGGGGGACGTTGCCCCCCAAACCCCTCACCAGGGGGCTACCGCCCCCCGAACCCCCCGTTTCCCGGGGGGCGGCTACTGTCCCCCGAACCCCCTAGAGCTTCTTGCTATATAGACATTGTACATAAAAATGCCACCGCCCCCCTGTAGATAAAAATGGGGTCCAAATGCGTGTCGAGAAGGGCCCAATATTTATGCCCCCAACTGTATGTACATTGCACTCACATCTCCAGTGAACCAATTGCAAAAGTGATCATCATCCATACAGTTGATAGTCCAAACTATAGCATTAACATTTACTGAAAACCAGAGCAAATGACAATCGGATAGCTACTGAAAATAAGATCTGTTTGTGCCTCATCTACTGCACTTATGAGAGGCAAAACGCTGGTTTGACCATTGATCCCCTAAAAAAATTTCAGCAATAAGCCATTTTTCCAAAAAAAATTTTTTTTTTTTTTTTTTTTTGCGATTCTGGGTCGCGAATCGCGACCCGCGAATCGCAGACCCAGCGAATCGCGATTCGCTGCAACTATGATATATATATATATATATATATATATATTGCTCACATCATATGTTATGAACAAGAATTAATATTGCTCCATGTCAAGGTTGTATATGTCAAATTCTTTGTATCCTTGATTTTCAAGTAATTGTATCAACCCTTGGATGTTTGAAATTTTATCTTCTTGTGCTGTGATTGCAGCATTCTCATAAAGAAGGTTCAAGCTGTGTCAATAACCTTACGGAATTTTGGACATTGGCAATGTTGAGAAGGTAAAAGCTTGTTAGATTCTCAACACTATGAAGCTAGGAATCCTTTATTTTTTTTATTAGTTACCTAATTGCTTCAAAAGGCTTGTCCACAAGCATGAGCAATGCCAATAAAATTGAGCTAGAGATCGAGTTTATTACTAGAACGACAAAGCTCATTAAGGGTGAAAGGGTGATTCAGACTATGACTCTTCACATTTACATTGAATGTTATGTGAGGATGCTATCCCATGTGCTAAAAAAATGATTAAAGAGTTGCCACAATAGATGGAATTCAATTTCAATGAGAGTAACTAGAATGCTTACCTACTATCGAGGCTACTCAATGCTTGGGAAATATATCATCACCAACTTTGAACTAGTTCAACATCTTGAAGTTTGATGCATTGCTTTTATCATGATAGCCTCAATGTTGCAACTTCAAATTCTAGATTCATTTATCAAAGTAAAGCAACACTTAAGATTTTGGATTCAAACATTGAGTGGTCATGGAATTGGAATAGAATGACAAAAGACGATGTAACAATAAAGCACAACAAGACTTTGGTCATCATGAAGCACTATAGGCTTCAATAATAAAGCTCAATTTTCAAAGCAAGTAATATGCTGTTTTTTAGTTTTGCTAGTTGAAAAATGCAAAAGCATTTTAAAAATATTCTATTTAAATGTAGGCAAATTTATTAGTGCCATGGAAAATTATTGGGCCCATAATAACTACAGTTCTTGAGCCATCATGACGGATGGAGTCCTACAAGTTACTAAATGTCATGTGCAGCCCTAAAGTAAATGATTCAATTGGCCCAAGAAATTGAGAAACCTAGAGGGAAGGTTTCAACAATATGGACCAATAAAATTACTATCTCAAAATACTGTAACTAGAGATGTGAGGCTCACTTGAAGGTAGGTGACCGCTGAGTTCATTCTGTAATACATCAAAGAAATCTTTTTATCAAGCCACATTGTTGCTTCATCTCAATTATTACCTTTTGGGTCTTATTTAAGCCATGTTGTTATGTTTAGTAGTTGGCATAAAAGCTTATGGTTTTGCTCTAGGCACTCATCATTGACTAATCCTACTTAGAATACTTGAAATGTGCATCTATTCTAAATGCCTAACAATCAACAATTTGCCTCTTCATACATATATTCTTCTATGTTTCTATTCGTCCACAATTCATTTGTTCCACCCACATCTTCTATGTTTATTCTAGCCATATCTTTTTCATAGCCTTGCCTCAAACATATGCTTATAGTGTTAGTCCTTATAGTGTTAGTCCTTCTCATTCTAAGGGCTTTATCGTTTTTGTTGTCTTCCACACAATCTCTCTTGTGGGAGCCAATGCATACATTTGTTTCTCCCATTGCGACATTAGCTGTCATTGTTGGCCAATATGTTCCCATCCTTGGCAGTTGGAGGCTAAGAGATCATAATGACAATCACTAAGAGCCAAAGTGATTTTGAGGAGACGATTGGTGAGAGATAGTGATATTCATGAGAGAGCTACTAGGAGTCCGAGAGATTTTGATGATATAGTTTATGAGAGACAAATACCAGAGAATGCAGATTAGAATTAATGAGTAGCTAGCTTCCTTGTATAGCTTGTTGAATCTTGGACCCTTCAGGCACTTATAGATGAGTCATAGGTTGCTTCAGTGACTACTCCTACATTTGCGAATGATAGAAAACTACCATTATCTCTAGTTGAGATGTTGATTGTTGTAGATGAGGGAACAACAATCTACATAGAATCACTGTCATGAGTTACATATTCGTGCAAATGTGGCACATGCACAAATTTTGTATTGCCACAAGGTTAGTATCATGAGGCATGTGCATGCTCAACTAACTTAGAGGTCTCTTATAGGCAGCCACTCGGATCTCAGGCCCCATGCTGTAGTTTCATTTCAATCATTTAAATTCGGGTACATGTTTGGGTCATAGTTGCCTCCGTTCCGGAACGGAATGTGTTCCAAAACGCATTCCATTTTGGAATGTGGCCAACGAAAAAATCGTAATTATTTAACAAAGGGAAAAAAATTATTTTGTACCACGTTCCGACCTAGTACATTTTGACTGGTTCCGGTCGGAACGGGTTTCTAAGGCTTGGGTGATGTTTTTTGTTGGTTTTTGTTAATTGACAATAAACCTTATGGTTTGAGCCCTGAATACACCCATCATTTGCTACTTACCATGTAGTATTGACACTTGATTATTTTGGCTCTTATTGCCTAAATCAAGAATTCCATAACCTAAAATAAGTACAAATATGTCATTATGGCCTCATTCAAGGGAATGATTGATTTGAGAGCAAAGTTAACTTTCATTTTTCGTTCTTAGTGAGTTCTAATCTTCAGTTCAGTGGGACAGTTCTTTCTTTAATATTTGCATACTACTATTTCTTTCATTATTTTGTATTCAATGCAGTTGGCAATTATTTAATTATTCTTTGCCTTAACTTAGTATCAGGGCATTTTCTTTGCACAGAGGGAATTGCTGCCATCTTGTATAGCATTAAAAAATTTATGGAGGGTGAGAAAACCTTGATTTTACATTTTTGCGATAGGCTTGTCTATAGTGGTTAGATTTTAGGACGCTCTTGAGGCACTTTACAAAACTTTATTTGGATGTGTAGAAGTCCAGTTTCTAAATCTGGGAGTTTCTTGCACTTCCATCTTTTTTGTATTGTCTTACATACTTTCTAGCATCTGTTGGGATCATTGTTTTTCCTACATTAGGGTGTCTCTATTGCAACAACATCAATCACGTCTTTTGTACTTTTTTGTTCCCTTTCATGAAGATTTTTACATCACTGTTCTGCCCCACAATAGGGCACTTCCAATGCACTTTACATCATGTAAATTGGATCTTTAGAAATCAAGATAACTTCCCACCTTGAGCTACTCTCTAGAAATGTTCTTCCCCAGATACCAATACTTACAATTATGAAAGAGAAGTGCCTTTTCCCCACTAATTGTTTAGCTAATAATTTGCCAATATTTACTCACATTGTAGGCCTAAAATGCCCATATTTTTCAGGTTAAGGTATGATGCTTTCAAATGCACCCTCTGCATTGGCACCCTTTCATTTTCACTTTTCTTTTAGTTCTTCTCCCTCTCCTAGCATACATAGCATTTTGGATTATCTTCTGCTTGGATTCTGCCTCTCTTTTCCCTCTTGTTCTTCCTCCTGGATTCTTCCCTTCTCCTCCTTGCTTATGCCTTGCTTCCCCTTTCTCCTCTTGGCTTCTTCTACCTTCTTACTGTCCCTTCCCTTTGCACCCTTCTTGCAATTAACAGGTCTTTTTTGGCTTTTTCTTTCTCCATCAGTTTGTGGATCTTTTGACATTCTTGGTCTTTGTAAAGCAGGTCGCTACACCATTTTATGTATTACAGATTCAACATCTAGAGGTTAGGGAGATTGAAATTCCAATTTTTAGTGTTTCCTATCCCTTCTCTCATTTCATGCATTTTTCTGCATCTTGTTACATCATTCTTTTGCCTTTTGTACTTTGCCCCACATCCCTCTTACGGTTTGTCAATAAGTCCAATTTCTATTGATTCATCTTGTAAAATTAGGCTTGTTACATATTTGGCATTTGAGGTTCAATATCTATTGCTGTCCTTCCATTGATCACCACTACACGTGGATGTTGGTGGTCCTTGAATTCTATTAATATGGCTATTTGGGAATAATACTGGGCACTGTACATGTCCTATTTGCAAGAGACACTGTGAAATCTGCTTTTCTACATCAACTTCTTTTGTGCATTCTACTTTTGACTTGTATGTGTCATACAAGTATGGGCTATAGTACTTCCGATGCATTTTTTTTTTCTTTTGAACATCATAGTGGTCCTAGTTTCATGAGATCTCGTGATTATAGTTGGTCATAAGCATACTTGATCTCAGATGCTTGAACATCAGACACTTGTCTGTTTATACATGTATTCTTCGTCGTCTCCGCAGGAGGCTGCAAGGGCACAGCTATGGACATTGGAGATAGTGTATATGATTGCAGGTGCATGGGCGCAGCTAGAACTTGGAAGAATCATGCTCAGCAAGAAGCAGCAATGATCAATAACTGAATGATCAAGTAGATGCCACACAACCAAGATGGAGGGTGCGGAAGTAGGCAAGGAAGTAGGCAACATGCAACACGATGGATTCTGAGGCAGCATTGGAGATCAGATCCCGTAACCTGATGGAGAGAGTCAGGATCAAGAGATCAGAGGTAGACGTAGCATGGAGATCCAAATCCCGATTCCATAGTAAGATTGCAGCTCAGGGGGCATGATGGAGAATCAAGATAGCTTGGATCTTTTGCATTTGTTCACACATTTAGTCATTTTTTTCTCCACATTCCTATATTATATGCTTGCTTCAATGCGTACTTGGGAGGATTGTGTCATCATTTACACATTCAGGTGACAATATCGTTCTTTACAGCTGGTTCACTATATTTCTACTTCTTCATAGTGTCTCTTTTATATGTAGCTCACTTGATATGTATGTGTGTGTTTCCATTCCATTTACTATCTCCAGTCCATGCAGTCGTGGTTGATATGGTTAGGTCGGATACTACTTGTATATTGTGAGATCATTGTTATGTCATATTCATGGTCTAGTGTCTGTACTTGATGTTTCATTTGGAAGTCATGGTTTGTGTCCTATTCCTTCTATATGAGTTCTAGGTCCCAAAAGATACCTCAGTTTTGTTCTATATACTGATGTTGGAATGTAGTAGCCAAAGACTGGAGTGGGCGTTTTACATAGCATCATGTATGTCTCATTGAAAATCCCTCCAATCATGTAAGCAAGGAAGTCCTCTGTATGCTTTCTACCACGTGGATGTGCACCATCCAAGTATAGAGCTGCCGATGGATCTTCTGAACATAAGTCTTTAGATAAATATTGAGTATTTCTTGAGCTTAGTGAACTTATAAACCAAGTGTACACTGAATTGTACTGTATTCTTGGAATGAAGGACAAATGACATCTCATGATCATCCGGATGTACACACAGAGTTGGCATAGTGATAGATTGATCATCAAAGTATGGCGGGGATAGAATTTGTAGTGGATATCATAGGATGTTGAGTTGATTTTCCTAATATTCGAGTCATCAGCAACATGAAAGTAGCCTGGACATCCTCCAACTTAGCATTTAGCTTAGCATCTATCAGCATAGATGAAATATGAATTGTTGATGTTGAAACTGCTTATCAAGTAGTTCATGGCTTAAGATGCATGGAACAGGTTTCCCTGTCAGCAAAATGTTCAAAGTGATGATAAATGTTCAATGTTTCCCTGACAAGTAGAATGAAAAGGATTGACAAGGACCCCTGTGTTTCCGTGAAATTTCTTTGAATTCTTGCAGGTACATTTTGTATGTAAAGCAAAAGTTTCGCCCTGTTTTAACCCCTGAAGCAGAAAAGGTCATTATAAGCTATTATCAATTACAACGTAGATCGGCAGTTCAGAATGCTGGTATGTTATAAATGTCTAGATACCAATACCTATATCTTGTCTTCAGGAAAAAGGTATCCTTTGATTTTATGGACTTTGTTTTGCAGCAAGGACAACCATTCGGATGTTGGAAAGCCTGATCAGGCTAGCACAAGGTATAAGTCTATTTCCATGAATTATTTGTAAAGTAATTGGCCACATATCTACTTGGCTGGATAACTAGACTGTTCTCTCCAAAGGCTTGTTGTTGTGTTCTCACTATTGAACATCGAAGCAAATCTTCATATCGTTTCCACAGAGTACGCTCCTTACTGCACATAATCTGTAGCCCATGCGAGGCTAATGTACAGGAAGCAGGTAACTCAAGCAGATGCAGTAGCTGCTGTTGTTTGTGTTGAATCATCGATGACGACGTCAACAATTCTGGACAATGTTGGCAATGCCCTGCACTCCAGTTTTGCTGATAATCCTGATGAAGAATGTATCCATATTCAATGAATCTACGGTTTTTTGGGAGCAAGCTGAGCAAATGCAAGAAATGTGGGAAGGTTTCTGTACCATTGAAGAGGGGTCCTTGATAGATTGAAAGTCAATCATTTAGCATATGAATGTTGATTACCATATAAGAAATTTGAGAGAGAGAGAGAGATCCTTAATTAATTTGAAACGCAGATGCTAAGCAAGAACGGCTTATTCTTGCAAATCTCGGTATACTTCCTAGTGAGACAACCTTGGATGCATCATGCCCTGTAAGAGGCCCAGAGAGTCCAAGATCAGCAGAATTGCAGTCCTTTCCCCAGGCTGCATCCAAAGCACAGACGACATCGATTAAAGGTTTTCGCACTGAAGGTAATCAACTAACTTCAAGACCATGTCTGCAGCCATGTGACATTGCTGGGAGCGAGTCCTTCCAAGCTCGACACCTGAAAAACCTCAAGGTTGCTGGATCAGCTTCCCCGACGATATAAGCAAATTGCACCAAAGATTTGGCAAATTGTGCTTGATTGCCGTGGGTTTTTGTTAGTATTGCTGCGGCACCCAGTTGATTGATCATTTGCGGGAATGCTTTAAAGCTATTAAACCCTCTAATGCGTTGAAGTCTCTCTAATGTTGATAGCTACTCTGGTTTGTTCACTTGTGAATATAGTAGATCGCTGTGGCTTACAAGGCCATATTTTACCTGGTGATATACTATGTCAAGAAATGCATCCTAGGGCTTAGTCTATGTGGTGAGCAATAGCTTGGCTACATTCAATATAAACCATTAAATTTCTCTCAAAGATTACATTGAGTACCTTTACGGGAGACCGCCAAAAATATACAGCAAAGACTCCTTTCCTTAGTGAGAAGACCATATTTTGCCTCCATTTGACTAGCAGTAATCTGCATGCCCATGGTAGTTTCAGTAGAACCGAAAGAAAAAAAAAATTAGAAGTTTATTAGTAATTCAATAGAAAGTGTAGAATATGCTCTGGAAAATATTCTAAGCTTGGATTGTAAAGTTTAGTGAAAAAAAAATGTCACTTTTCCTTGAATAGAGTGATGGGCTGAATAAATGTAATTGAGTCAAGCAAGTTTATCATTGTTCTTTTTGAAATAGCATGTAACAAAACATCCTACCACTACATAAGCTATTACTTATTCTTTTATTGTATGGAGCCAAGTTTTTCCTAGTCTTCTATAGCCAAGTCTCTAAAAGAATCAATAGGCATCTTTGAGAGACTAATACATAACCAATTTGATAAGCAGAGCAATGCATTCATGCTCATAAAGTTGCTAGACTTCTAATTAAGGCTCAATAAGCTCAGAACCTCATATGACTCCCAAAATTATCAAAAAAATTGTTGCATAAACAAGTGATTTAAAAAAATCTCCTTTGTTTTGCAAGTATTTTAAAAGGAACCATATTTTATTCAATATTTGTGTTCAAGTGAAATGTTGAAGGTCAATGTAGAAACGAAGCTATGTAAAAGTGTATTATAAAAGCTTCATTCGTGTTAGGAGTGTTAAAGATTAGATACTCATTATTTAGAGAGTGTGACAACTTTGGTTATTTTTGGGTGACATAATGGCCTTTTTGGTTGTCTTATTTTTTGGTGTCAACTTGTCTTTATACTCAAATATTATTTTGGCTAGCAAGTTGTATGAACTTAGCATTTGTTATTCTTTGAGTTTTTAAGTTTAAGTGTGTACAATGTTTTTAAACAGCCAAACTTTTCTATATTTTTTAAAAAATTGCATCATAATCCATGTGAACAAAATTATTTAAACATAATTTTATTTGACATTGTATATTTTGGTGAATTTACAATTTTAATAAATCTTTGCCATTTTTCATCTCAAAAGATTTTACATTACATACTCATGTAACTACATCTCTCTCTCTCTCTCTCTCTCTCTCTCTCTCTCTCTCTCTCTCTCTCTCTCTCTCTCTCTCTCTCATGCACATGCACGTGTAAAAATGAAACATGTGCATGCATGCACATATGAGCATCTTGATTTTGTAGCACTTTTTGGGCATGGAGAAAGTGTCAAATTTAAATTGAATGATTGTTCACAACTAGGCATTAGATATCTTGAAGCCTAAATAGTCATTCACAATTCTAGTTTCACTGTTGTAATTTTTGCCATGTAATGTGATGATGTGGCATTGGCCACGTGGATAGATGCTTAGACAAAGTTCAGAATGTTCATATTTTTCATTTGAGTTTTTGTAGCATTATTTTATATGAGACCAAAAGGCCATTTTATTCTTGGAGGAAATATAGGGCCAAAAATAGCAATTTTTACATTGTTAAAGTATCTCGCTCTCATGAGGTCAACATCAGGGCTAAAGGGACATTTTAGAATTATGCTTCCAGGTTTAGTTCAAACATGGTTGAAGTATAACAATAAACCCTAAATCTGAGATGGGCATGTATACATATTTATATGATTTTATCATAGAATTTGATGGAAAATCAAGATCTTGTTTTTGTATAATGAGTTGTAGCATCAATTTGTGAGTGAAACACATTTCCTGATTTTTGGACTTTTCAAGAACATCAAGAACTAGAATGTATGAGGGTTTGCAAGATCTAAACCACATTTCTAGCCTCTATAGTTTACTTGAATGCTTAAATTCTACTTTAATCCACAAACAATAAATCTAATCCACCTCTAGTTCACAATGCATAAGGAAAGAAAGCAAGAAATTAAGATAAATTCACATCCATACATGAAAGAATAGAAGGACATGATCATAAAACCATCACTCAAGAAAGCCATCATGATCAAGGAGCTAGATGATTGCCCAAAACTCGTGGAGGATCTTCTTATTCATAAAAAGGAATAGAGACAATATATGTAAAGCTCTCTCATAAAAGAGGGGACCTTTTAAATAAGCAAGAGAGGTGCTTAGGTGGAGCCCAAGTGGCAATTTCACAATTTCACAAATTACAAGTGGAATTAGCTTCTCCGGTCACCATCAAAAGGTGGCTCACTCTACTTTTTTTAAAAGGGATCTACTTGTATTTATTTCAAATGCCTAGAAATACTAGCTCCTACATGTGCAAAAAGTACAAAAAGGACCAAGAGTGGATCCTAATCTGATCCTCAAGAGGGATTGGTTGTCAGATTACTTGATCTATCAATCTACTTGAGATTAAGATCAATTTAGATCAATTCTAGACACAAAATCCTAACAAGAACAATCATTAATTAAAAATAGGTGTACTTTCTGGTTTCACACGTGTGAAACATTGTCTGAGTACGGACTCCAACCTGAAAATCAAGTACACATTGATAGAACTTCAAAACAATCAAAACAAATGTAAACAAATGGAGAGAATCACTCAAAATTGCTTTCAAAACCAAGATTGGTGTCTCACATTGATTATGGCCAAATAAGCTTCTATATATACACTTTTGGAGCTCGAGGTACTGATCATGCATCAGATCTCACACGTGTGAGGATGCCTTGTCACCATCATGCGATTTGACATTTGGATTAAAACTTTTCATTTTGGGCATTTTTGGTCTATTTTTCTACTATATGGAAATCTTCTAGAAGCAAAAACTCGCCTACTTTGGCTATTTCCACACGTGTGAGCTGTCCTCTACACATGGGATGTGACACCTACTCAAAATATTTGGCTCATGCAGTCATTAGATTGGTGCCATGTGTCATATCTCTAGAAAACTAGTTTTTGGCCATTTTAGCCACTAGAACTTGAATTAAATCATATGTACAACATATATGATTATGGTACATGAAAAGTACACTAGTTTCACACGTGAGAACAGGATCCACACACATGTGTCTATCCTATATACAAGATTTTTGGCCTCTACCAAGCTTATTTTTGCATTTTTCACACTCAAAAATCTAGCTTGGTAAATCTAGCATAGATCTATCTATAACACCTAGAGCCAATCTTAATTTTATAAATGGATCTTTAGTAATGCCTTGGTGAGTATATCAGCAATGCAATCTGATGATGAAACATGAATAAGCTTGCACTTTCTCCCTCACGAAATGATGTACAATCTCGATGTGCTTTGTTCGAGCATGGAAGATTGGATTGTTTGCAAGTTATTGAGCTGCTTGATTATCACAATATATGCATGGAATGTCTTCATCCTTGATCACATGTAGCTCCTCCAAAAGCCTTTTAAGCCAAAGAACCTCCTTTGTTGTTGTTGTCATAGCTTTATATTCGGATTCTGTTGATGAAAGAGATGGTATCTTGCTTTTTGGAAAGCCAAGATATAGCTCCTCCACATAAGAATGTAGCAAATGCACTTATGGATCTTCTATCCATCTTGTCACCTGCAAAACTTGAGTCCGAATATGCTCTCAAGCAAATATTAGTCCTTTCATAAACTATGCCAAAGTCTTTTGTAGTCGAGATGTACCTTAACACCCTTTTTGCTCCTTTCCAAAAAGGGTGTTAACTCAACTTTGCATGTATTGACTCAACTTGCCAACACAAAAACTAAGATCTGGTCTAGTGATGGTTAAGTATATCAAGAAACCAATAAGCATTCTATAGGTAGTGATGTCCTCAAATGATGCTTCATCACTTTCCTTAGAAACTTTTACACTTAGTTCCACAGGAGTTCCAACTCCTTTACAATCAATCATGCCAAATCTTGCTAAGATTGATCTAGCATACTTAGATTGACATATGAAGGTAAAATCATTACTTCTAGTGACTTCTATTCCAAGTATAACTTTGAGAAGTCCTAGATCTCCATCTTAAATTCACTAGACAAGGAAACTTTTACATTCTTGATGTCATCTAGATCATTTCTTGTGAGTATAATGTCATCAACATATAAAACTAAGATAATGATCTTTCCATCATTACATTTGTAGTACAATGATGGTTCATAAGAAATTACAACAAATCCAATGAAAATAAGATAGGAATGCAACCTAGAGTGCCATGCTCTTGGTGCTTGCTTGGGTCCATAAAGACTCTTCTTCAAGAGACACACCTTGTCTTCTTCTCTATCTTTGATGAAGCCCTTGGGTTGGCACATGTAGATTTTCTCTTCCAAGAATCCATTCAAGAAAGCATTTGTCACATCAAGTTGGAAGAGCTCCCATTTGAAAGAAGTTGCAAGACATATGATTAATCTAATGGTCACAAGCTTTGCAACAGGTGCAAATGTTTCATCATAATCTATGCCTTTGACTTGCAAAAAAACTTTTGCTACAAGTCTAGCTTTGTACTTATGAATGGAACCATCTTGATTATATTTCAGTCTATATATCCATTTACAAGTAAAAGGCTTCTTTCCATAAGGTAAATCAACAAGTTTCCAGGTTTGATTTTCCATTAATGCATCAAACTCTACTTGCATAGCTTTCCTCCAATATTGAGACTTATTTGCTTCCTCAAAACTAGTTGGTTCTTCAAGCATAGTAGTCAAGAAAGTATAAGAGTTGAGTAGTTGAAAATCTTCCCTTTGCTCCCCTTTGTCACTATAAGCGAGCCTTGATGGCTCAATCCTTGTCCTTGTTGATCTTCTTGGCACCCTTGGACTTGGAGTAGGTTCCACTTGGTCTTCATCTTCATGAAGCTCCTCCTCGGCCATAGCATGATCTTTGACAAGTTGAGTGTTGTTGGAAGTCATCTTTCCTTTGGCTTGGAGAGATTCATCAAAAAGTACATCTCTACTAACAACAACTTTTTTTGTAATAGGATCATATATCCTATAAGCTTTCTTACTTTCACTATAACCAACAAAGATGCCTTTGAAAGAAGTGGCATTTTCCTTTTTTCTTGTTTCTAAAGGAATATGTACATAACAAGTACATCCAAAAACTTTCAAATCACTAAGATTTGGCTTTTTGCCAAACAATACTTCATAAGGTGTAAGTCCTTTAATGGCACTATTAGTCATTCTATTACAAAGAAAGTTTGCACATAAAATAGCTTCTCCCCAAAATGAAATAGGAAGAGATGCATCTAATCTCATAGATTTAGCACACTCACATAGTGTCCTATTCTTTCTCTCAGCTACTCCATTTTGTTGTGGAGTATATGTACAAGTAAACTCTCTCTTTATGCCATTAGTTTCACAAAACTCTTTCATCCTATTGGAGATGTACTCCCCTCCATTATCACTTCTTAATACTTTCAAGCTAGTATTAAGTTGCTTTTCCACAAGAGTTTTGAACTTTACAAAGGACTCAAAAACCTCACTTTTTTTTAGACAAGAGATAAACCCAACAGTATCTTGATTTATCATCAATAAAAGTGACATACATAAGAGCTCCACCATTTGATTCATGTGAAAATGAATGAACATCCGAGTGTATAAGGTCAAGACGAGAGTTAGATCTTATCAAAGATCTCTTGAAAAGAAGCTTATGAGATTTGGAGAGTCCACAAGCTTCACAAAGCTTGCCACACTTGGATATGAATTTGGGAAGTCCTCTTGCTAGCTCCTTCGTCACCATGGTCTCCATAGCTTTGTAGTTAGTATGGCCTAATCTTTTGTGCCATAATTCCACTTGAGTGAGCTCCTCCCTTGCCATGTTCACACTTCCAACCATCACATTAGCATCCAATTTGAATAACCTCCCTTGCTTGAAACCACTAGCAATACATTTTTCATCTTTCAAGATAGAACATGCTCCATGCTTGAAATGTACATCTAATCCACTATCCATAAGTTGTCCTACTCAACAAGTTCTTTGTAACTGAAGACTCTCCCAATTGATCAAGACTTACTCATTATCTTAAGAATCCTCACATTCTCTTATACTCTCTTAATGTCCACTAAGTATCCATTTATGATTCTTCAATCTTAACATTTAGAATCTTATGATTCGTCAATTATAATTTACAGGATTCCAAAAAATTATACTTAATCATTAAAAGATATTGGAGTATATGTACAACATACCACTCAGGAAATATAAAAAAACATTTTGAAATCTTTTCCACAAGGAAAATTACTGAATTTTAAGAATATTCTTCCAACTCGATTCTTAACCAGATTATGAGTTCCAAATTCTACAATCAACAAAGTAATTAAATACCATTATAACGTCCGTCTTTACCAATATACACTTTATACAATCACCTAGAACAATATCTAGATATTATAAAGTTCTGCTGAATTCCAACTGAATTCAGTGGTTATCCTTGATTTAATTAGACTTTGTCATCCAATATGAGCTCACTAGGATTCAGACAATAACTTAGGATATTCCTCATTCAAAAAATATTCTATATCAAGAATCTCCTATATTCTATGCACACAACTCTCATAGATGAATCTTGATTACTCACAAATCATGTGTCTTACAAGCATTATAGATCAAAATAAACAATTTCTGGTGAATTCTCTTCACACTGATTATCTAGCCAATTAACTTCTAAACAGAAGTAATCCAATTACTCAAGTCAATTGTAAATTATTCAAAAATCTTAAATGTCTAGGTGTAGAATTCTAATTATACTAGTATAACACCACATTTAGATCCTCTTCTAAACCATCAATATGTTAATGAATTATCCTTTCATAGAAAGACCATTAACATGCAAGTAACTGTTCCACACATTACTTGTTCATATGTCTATGCACTCTGACTAGTTTAAGTATGCTATATAAACTCAGTACATAGGAAACACATAGCAGATCCACAAGATTAAGATGTACATAAGCAACATATCCAACTATGTTCCTATACATAAACATAGGCCATAGCCTGACAGATATCCATAATCCGCATATGCTACTCACATAAACTCACTGAGAATCTTGCAACTAAGCTAAAAACAAACTCTATTTCTCATGAGTAAATAACATATCTAGGAAATCTCTAAAGTGAATAATTTCACATGACAAGTTTTCCAACCATCTAGCTCTTATTAACAAACTTCTTCAACCAATCAGCCTACAACAGATCTTAGTATACAAACCAAGATTAGGCTAACTTATACAAACATCTTCCAATCCATAACAAAATGGTACTTGGAAACAATCAGTGAACTTTGATTTAATCTTTACCACTACTTCCAATATTCATGAATATCTCACAGTCCAACATCCCCAAAACTCCTCAAGTTCCAGATTATTCAAAATAATCACTTAGAGAGTTCCTCTATTTCAACTGGATAGTTCTACCTTTGGATACATACTGGATTTTTTTTCAAAAATCTATGCAACTGGCTGATTCATCGAAAATCTTATTCCTATCTTTTCTTCTCCCCCTTTAAAAGAAATTCCATAATTTCAATTAAAAAGTTCTCAAGAGACAATGTATAAGATATCAAAGATTCAATAAAGTCGGTAATTAGTATCTATACTATTACATACCGGACTTTTTTTTCTCAAAATCATAGAATATCTTATCCCGAGTGATAGAAATATTACATCTCAATAATCAACTATCAAATAGAAATCAACGTTTGGGTCTAGCAATAACCAAATAAATTTTGAGCCATATTCACAAATCGTATTTGGAAGTATAATTTCATATAACTTTATCAGTCCTTCAAAACCAAGTTCTACACTAGAAGGAATTATATGAATCTCAATCCAATTGTCTCGTATATAAGAAATTATAAAAAGTGGAGGCTTAACATAATAGAGAAATAGATTTCAGGGCTTCCAGATTTTGTAAATAATGAGAAACCATTTGGGATCGATCTATATCTCATAATTTTTCAAGATACCCAAAACAAAAAACCAATGGATTTCACTGTTAGTATGGCCATTACAGTAATTACTAACCATCAGTCTACAAATCATTCTCACTTAAGAAATCCCCTTTGGAATCACTAATGTCCCATACCACCAGCTTATCCTCCAAGAATTCTCTGCATCTAGATCTGTTTTGCCCAAAAAGTCATATGCTTCTTAAGTGTTACGCAAAGAATACCACTCCCCATTGTACCCCAGCATCGACGAGATGAAAATGTATCGTTCAAGTATAGATGAAATGCCTCAAGTGTGTTCACTAACCCAAAAAAAACATGGATCTCAACAAAACCGCATACCATACTGTCCTGGATATACAATATCTATTTCAGAATTGGTAAAAAAAAAACTTAATTCTTTTACAGGTTAGAATTTCTCTTGGTTGTCTCAGTCATTATAAAGAAATACTCTATAATGCCACAAATAGAATCCAACTAGATTCTTGTATAAAACACCCATTATCTGCCATCACTTGCAAAATCCAAATCTAATTGCAAAACAAAGATGGTTCTATAAATGGATTATTTGACTTGCCACCCACTTTTCCCTTAGAATCTTTGATTTCTCGAAATTCTAATTAACACTGGGAAAAAGGAATCCAAATTCCTAGAGGCAGTCTTCTTAATTAATTTCCAATTGTTATTCTCATTTGCTATAGATTATACTTCATGAATTGAAAGTAGATCAACAAAACTGATCGACTGGGTCAACTAATCAACTACCTCTCTGGCTTCATCTCTTTCCTCCCTTCCAAATATGGTTCAGACTTAAAGCCCCAAATTTGTACTAGGAAAAGGTTCAATTTGGTATCAGTAATACATAGTACAAATCAACCAGACAATGTTCTTTCATTAAGTGCCACAGTTAATTACTGGCAAATCTCCTTATAGAGCAGCATAGAAACTGTTCCAATAAGCTCCACCTTTTGATTGATGCAAACCCTTGCTCTAATACCACTGTAAGGATCGCCTAGTGAAGATTTGACTAAATCCTATTGCATGCAACCAAAAGGACACCTTTGGAGCAAAGCCACCCAAGCAACATGAAATGGCTAGTCAATACCCTAACCACTTCACCCCCATGCCATGGTTAATGAATGCAAGAGAGGAGAGGCTCCTGGCTACAAGGATCAGAAAATCCAATTAGGACGAGTTTCCACTAGTATATATTCTCTCCCATGAGGAGAGAATATTTCTCTTAGGATTCCCATGTAACTTGGAATAGCAATTGACCTCCTATTCTTGCATTATAGCAGTCAGACACCATGCAAGCGCTCCTATGTCCAATTATAGGTCTGGGCCCTCATATGATTATTAATTACTTTACTGGCCAAGCCCATAATGACGAGGCATAACTAATAACCACATACACTGGAGTGACCGGATATCCATGTCAGGAATTATTCCAAATCCCACAAACTGGACATGGACATAACAGTTTGGTTGCATGCAACAAGATCTAGACAGATCCAACGTTTGTCCAAGAGGCACTCAGTCAGCCTGAAGCTATGGATAAAGAGTATTTATCTCTTATCAAGAACCAGACGTGGACTGTGAACTCGAGGGTGAAGGCATGTCCTAAGTTCTTAAGGCCAAAAGATTTAATTGGCTTTTCATTCACATAAAGCTAGTTTCGAATCAACTTAATGAAAATCAAATAAGACTTTAAATCAAAAACTCGAAAAACATTGCATCACATAGATTCATTCACACAACAGCAGAAGCACTAAGGGGTCAAGATGGGGACCCCCCCCAGAAGGATTTTTTTCTTATCATTATGCAAATCTAATTGCCAATGCCAATTACATATACAATGGATTCCAATAGGAGTCTCAAATGTAGTAACATAAACTTACATAATCTTAGTTCATATTCAATGATCTTAATTCCATATCTAGCTTATCAAAAGCATAGAAATTTCTTCATAAGTCTTAATCTTTCCGACATGCAATCATGTTGGATCTTAGATTCTTGTCATGCAATCCAAATGGATCTTAGAATCTTGACATACAATCATAAGGGTTTCATAGATTCTTGACATGCAATCATAAGGGTTCATAGATTTTTGACATGCAATCATAAGGGTTCATAGATTCTTGACATGCAACAGTCATGAAGTGACATGCATGGTCATTTGGCAATGCATGGTGTGACATGCAAGCTTCAAATCTGACATGCAAGCTTTGGACCTGACATGCAAGATCTAGATCTGACATGCATGAACAATAGGCCACTGATGCTATGACATGCAAGCTTCAAATCTGACATGCAAACTCTAGATTTGACATGCATGGACAATAGGCCACGGATGATATGACATGCAAGCTTCAAATCTGACATGCAAGCTCTAGATCTGAGATGCATGAACAATAGGCCACTAATGCTACGACATGCAAGCTTCAAATCTGACATGCAAGCTCTAGATCTGACATGCATGGACAATAGGCCACTGATGGCATGACATGCAAGAAAACTGATCAGCCATTCTTACATATGGATAACAGTTTCAAGAGCATACCATGTTTTTGAGAGAAGGTGAAAGTGAGAGAGAGAGAGAGAGAGAGAGAGAGAGAGAGAGAGAGAGAGAGAGAGAGAGAGAGAGTGTGTGTGTGTGTGTGTGTGTGTTTGTGTGTGATGTGAAAGAGAGATAGAAATCACAAAATAACATAGCCTCCTTGAGATAATGCCTCAATCCTCTTCTCCAAAGGACTTGTACAAGTTCCATTGCTCAGCACTTCCGTAAGGTTCTGGTTCCATCAAATTGGCAGGAGGAGCAGAGTGCTTTGGTGGGGCAAGTAAAGCTAAACGTTCCGGGTATCCAAGAGCAGATTGTCACGGTTTTACTATTAGATTACCTCCATATTGTGGTTCTCGATATCCCATCTGGGCATACCGTTGTTGAATTATCCGAGGGTTGAAGTTGCAAAAAGTAGTCTCATGATCAGGTGAATTACACAGATGGCAAACATTGAGTTCCATTCACTTTTTCAATTGAAGACACTCGTTCACTGTGTGATTTCCTATACAAATAGAACACCAGATATTTTCCTTGGTAGGAAAAGTCTTTGCAAGCTTTTCAGGTTCCTTGTTTGCTTCCCCGTGGAAATTTTCCAATGTTCTCATCAAATTGCAACTACAACTTTTCCATCTCTTTTTGCTGGTTCTTCCCAAGTTTCTTGAACTCATTGAGCATCATTTTTGTAGTAGCATTGGCATTCGTTGATGCATGTCGTAGTAGTCTGCCCTGTTGTATAAGACAACATACTGATATTTGGCTCCTCATCTGAATCTTCATCCTCCTCCCAAATTGCATCGTCCATAGCATTTTGCAAGGGTGCATACTCATTATGGCGTTTCAACTCACGTCTAATGGTAGACCTGACAAAAACCACATAATCATGGCATTTTCGTTAATCAGCTTGGGTTTGCATTCAGATCTAAGACATTTCACCCGTTCAATGTAATCTCAAACCATTTTCCGCTTTCCCATTTTAATTTTACTTAAAAGTAGGAAAGGATCTTCCATAAACTTTCGCGGTTTGAACCGTGTGATAAGGGCTCGCTTAACAAACTCCTAATCTGTACGCTCAGTTTCGTCTTGGTTATAGTACCAATCTTGTGTTGTGCCTGTTAAGGCCATAGGAAACAGCTTAAGTTTATCTTGAGGATAAATCTCACCATAGACTTCACAGGATTCAGCATAGATCTAAAGAAATCTAACTGGATCTGTTAATCCATTATATTTGGGTAGATCCAAACGGGGTGCTCTTCTAACAATAATTGGATTGACTTCCTGTGGAGCACCTCCAAGATCAGTTCCAAGGGCAGCCATCTTTACAAATTTAGATTAAGTAGACAATGAGATTGGATCTAGATTTTTTAATCACAGCTATCTCAGATCAAATCTACTAGATCTATTTCATTTTTCAAGAATCTGATTCTATATCATAAAAAAAATTTCGAGATTCGATCAATTGATACTTCTCAAAAAATGATAAATCTCTCATAATCCAACTCAAAATATATCATATTTGATCCAAATTTTGACAGAGACTTGATCTGGAAAATCAGAAACTTAAAATAGGTCTGGCGAAGGTTCACTAGGCGAAGATTGGCTCGGCAAAGGTTCAATAGTGCTATTTTGGACCAAAAAAACTCTCTGAACATTTTTTTTTATGATTTCTTGGGAAATAACCTTCGCCGACCTCTCAGGTGAAAGATCTGACATAGACACAATTATGGAAAAACAGACAAAGGTTTTTGACACAAGAAAATATAGTTTTTGATGGTTGGAGAGGGTAAAATTCAAGATTTTCTATGATCTGATCAAGAAGAATCTTCGTTGAACTCAAAAATAGTATTTTACTATAAATAGAATGTTTTGGAAACTCGGCGAAAGTTCTGGCGAAGGATCAAGAGTAATATTGGTAATTTTGCAAAAAAGTGACTTTTTTGGCAAAAATATGGCAATATGACAACTGATTCTCTAAAACCCTTTTTATTTTTGGTATTATTCTTCGTCGACCTGGCATTAGATAGATCTGAATCACACCTGTGCACAGTGAATCGAGCGAAGGTTCTTTTTCTGTATTTTTAGGGTTTTGATGATTTTTTGATATTTTTTTTATGGTTTTTCAGATGTTTTTGAAAATCTGCTGGGAATTAATCTTCGCCCTTCAAACTGAAGGTTTTGTGATCAAAACCGAAGGTGTATGCAACTCGGCGAAGGTTTGTTGAAAGAGGGTACAAAGTTCTAAGCTCTGATGACGCTTTTTGCCTCTTTTTGACCAAATTTGACAGATTTGACCGATTTTTGTTATTTTCTCTGATATCTCAGATCCAAATGGATCTTAAGATTGGTGATTTGAATAGCTTTCCTTGTTTTAACAATCAGACTAGATTTCAAACAAGCAAATCCACTCAAATCAAGCAAAATCAATCCCAAACTAACCCTAAAATGCAGATCTAACATATTCATGCCTCGACAAGATGCCTAATCCAACAATCATGCTGCAAACTGAAAAATTGGTGTAGCTCCCGGGCAACGGTGCCAAAATTGTAGTGGGTTTCTTTCCTTGCCTAACCTGAATCCAAGATCTAGTCAATCTAGCATCATAGAGATGGAGTTAGTTGTCACGCGTAGGTTCTTTCCCATGAGAGCGATAGTTTAGTTCAGATTTCAGCATGAATGAAAGATCTAAATCTAACTCTACATCCATTAACCCTACTCATTAACACTACGATCCACAACAAAGATAGCTTACTCTTTCTCTCTCTCTCTCTTTCTCTCTCGTAAAAATTATAATAACACTAAATTCCAATAACATTCAGATCCAATAATTAGCAAAATCCAAAGAAAGCATGAGAGATGGAGAAGGGAAGAAGAAGAGCAATGACATTCATCAATCCATTTCTGAAGAGAACCAATCTGCTTTATTGAAATGAGGAAATGAACATGAGGAGCAACTCAAGTTGGTCCCTTCTTATAGTAGAGAGGAGGACCCTGGCCTCTGAATCCTATTGGTCCAGTCTTGCCTCTCTTTTTATTCAGATTTAAAAAGTGTGAGAACCATCAAAATTGGAGGGAAACCCACCTTTATTCACTAACTTGACATTTAGGCCCTACGACATTAAAAGTCTCACAAAAAGGCCTAAAGTCTTTTTATTGACTTATAACTAATCAATCAAATAACTATGTGATCATCGGGTTGGACTTATACACGCAAGGTGCCAAATCCCTCTCACTTATTAACTAGGGTTAGGGTTGCCTTGGGATCCGCAAACCCTCCAACATCCAGGGTCAAAAAATCTCTATTTGTTAGGCTTGACATTGGGTCAGAAAAATCCGACACTAGATTTTTTTATCTTCTGAAAAAATTTGAGCCTTCTCTTTTCTAGGTTTTGTAAAGTTTTCAGGGTGCTCATTAATAAATGGATTTGAGACTGAGAATCAAATTCTTATACTCCCCCTTAATGTGGATCTTGAAGATTTGTTCTGCTGGGTTGATTTCTGTACTCCATGACAATAGTTGGCTAGAACTTTCTCAGGCCTTTTGAACTCTAGTGCTAACTTGCATTTTAGATCATTCATCATATTCATATTGATACTGAATAGTAGAGTATTATCTAGATAAAGAGTGGAGTTGGTGAAGAAATCTGATACAAAATTGAAATAAAAATTTGAGTCTGTCGAGTTTGTATAGAAATCGTTCTCGTTTAACAATGCAGATTTGGTGTCCATTGTTGCTTCGCACTGGTTAGCATCAGTAATTGACTTTGCCTCAGAATTTGTATTTGATTCCTACACAAAGTAGCAGGCTGGATCATCCATAAACCGGGATGGAGGTTGTCTCGGTCGATTTGTCCTTCTTGGTTGAAATTTGACCCTCTAATGTGATTTGATCTGTTGAGATTCTAGCTTATTTTCTGAGTCAATATCGATTTTCTGATTTTCAACCCTTGGGTCAGATTTTGCCTGGTCTCGACCATTGGGTCGGAATTTGCTGTAACTTTTTCTTTGTGGTAAAAAAATTGGTCTTCCAGAAAAATGACATTTTTGCTCGTGAATGTTTGCTGATTGTCCAGATTGTAGAGCTTGTGTGCCTTCTGATTTGGAGAGTAACCCTTGAATCAGATTTTGACTGATCGACCATGGGGTCAGATTTTGATTGTGCGATCCTTGGATCAGATTTTGTTGTAAATCAACAAAGACCTGATTGGAAGCTTTGCATCCAAACACTCTAATATTTGTGAGTGATGGCTCCGATCCTATCCACACCTTATAAGGTGTCTTGTCATTCAGGACCGTTTCAATAGATTGGTTTTGTAGATAGGCTGTTGTAGTAACAACTTCTGCCCAAATTTCTTTGGAGGAGAGGCATGGGCTAGCATGCTCTTGGCACTTGCAATGAGTTGTCTGATTCTTTCTTTGAGCTACACCATTGGACTGAGGTGAGTAGCTGGTTGTATGTTGTAGTTGTATTCTATTGGCCTTGCAATAGACTTTGAACTTGGTGGAGATAAATGTTCTCCCTCCATTAGAGCATAGAGCTTTGATTCTTCTCTGGATCGAATTTTTTGCTGCTTTGAACTACTTGAAGAATTTGAAGGTGTCCGATTTTTTCTTCAAGAAATAAGTTGCAGTCCCACGAGGGAAGTCATTATTAAAAGTCAATAAGTAGACAGCTCCCCCTATGGAAACAATATGCATAGGGCCACAAATGTCCATGTGTACAAGATCTAGCAAATTTCTAGATGTATGGATTGTATCAAAAATTGTAGGACTTCTAGCATGCTTGCTGATTATATAGCTTTTGCATGGAGTATCAGATTTGCTAGTTGAAGGCAGATCTTGTACTAAATTCTGTTTGGACATTTGTTGGATACTTTAACAATTGTGATGGCCTAATCTGAAATGCAAAGGCACATCAGTTGATTCAGAAGTAAAAGTGTAGAAAACTTGACAATTAGAAGAATTGTAGTGGCTAATTTTATAAAGATTGTCACTTCTTCTCCTGAAAGCTAAAAGTTTTTGAGATTTGTCAAAAACGCTGCAGCCTTGTGTGTCAAATTTGACCTTCCGACCCAAATCTGTAATTTTGCTACCTGAGAGCAGATTCTTGGTCAGATTTGGAATGTGGAGAACATTGGTCAGCAACTTGACTTCACCACTCTGAAATTCGACCATGATTGTTGATTCACCCTCAATAGTATGTTTTGAATTGTCACCAAGTTGTACAATTTGAGAGTGGGTGTATGATTGAAAGGCTTTGAACCAGTCCTTGTGGTGAATCATATGTTGAGTTGCTCCCGAGTCTAGGTACCAAGAATTGATATCCTGATTTTCTCCGGCTGCTTCATCTTCATTTTGTTGTTGGATCAAAAAACTAGTTGAAGCATAATTTGCTTGTTGTTGGAATTGCTTCTTCTTCTCTTTGTTAAATTTTAAAGTTCTGCAATCCCTAACCATTTCTCTTACAGTATCTGCAAAATAGGCTCTGCTTTGGCTGGAATGATGAACACTCAAAATTCGACCTTGGTCCAAAATTCAACCTTGAGGAAAAATTCGACCCAGAGTGAAAATCCAACCTAGACTACATGTTGCTCCTTTTGTCAAGATAATCTGAGTGTGTAGATTTGTTTGATGTAAACTTCTGATTTTTGAAATATAGAAGTTGAGGATCCGACCCTAAGCCTGAAGAGGTTGCATATTTTCTGAATTCCTCTTGTAGAAGCATCAAAATTACTCTTGAAAGAGTGAGGTGGTGCTCCTGGGTCAAAATTTCCAGGACCCAATTTTCATAGGCTTCAAGAAGACTCGAAAGTAGAGTCATAACAACATCATAATCTTCAATGACTGAGCTAGCTCCATAAGGGTTTTGAAAGTGATGAGATGGCTCGAGACACTTTCTGCTTCATACATCTTTATGTTGAAGAATTTCTTCCTGAAGTATAATTGGGATGTGGTATCTCTGATACCATGTAGGGTTGCTAGGATGTTCCATTCACCCTTGGCAGTCTGAGCAACACTTATGTGAATGATTTGAGTGTCTTCGATATTGAGAATGATGTAGGCAAATGCCTTGCCATCTTTCAATCTCCATTTGGTGATAGTGGTTGAATCACCCTCTGATTTAACCTCTATGTCGTCAACGATGTTCCATAGTGCCTTGGATAATAGTATGGTCTTTATTTTGAACTTCCATAGATGGTAGTTACTTCCATCAAGTCTCTTGATGACAGATAAACTAGTAGGTAGATCCATTCTGGTTGAGTGAGATTGTTGGTAGATACAACGATTTCAAAATACTGCTGGTTGCGCGCTTGCTAGAACAACGACTTGGTAGAGACAAGTCTTGATAATCTGTAGACAATGTGCAGATTACTAAACTGCCCACTCTGATACCATGTCAAAAATTAATGGGTTTGTGAGCGAAATTTGGGAGCGAGTGGGCAATAGGATCAAAAGCGCCATAGTTAGCACCATAATATTAAAAGATAAATGAATCGAAAATGTGCAATGGAACAACAACTGAGTGGAGACAAAAATGTACTCTGATTAATATCAAACAAGGAGTACAATCGCATAAAGTGAAAACTTCAGCTGGCTACAGAATGAGAACTCTGATCGTTGTGTGTGATAACACATGCAATGAAACTATCTGAATGAATTGATAGAAACAATTATCAGATGTTTTAGATAGAAGATCAAAAGATTATCAGAATTACTGAAGAAGTTCTTTGATAAAGATACTTATCTTGATATACTACTCCAGAAATTTATATATTTTCTACAGTTATTACAACCGCCTCAGAACTATAATTGCAAGTACAATAAAGACGGGATTATCAACGCAAAGTCATTGGGTCACCGACAATATCAAATTTTACAAAGTATCGAAAAATATACAAATGATCGATTTTACACTGCATCGAAAATATAGTCAAGGTCGGAAAAAACAGACCCGATTCGACTCGACACGGTCGAAAAATCTTTGTTTGTTAGGCTTGACATTGGGTCAGAAAAATCCAATACTGGATTTTTTGATCTTTTGGAAAAACTGGAGCCTTATGTTTTCTGGGTTTTGAAAATTTTTCAGGATGCTCATTAATAAATGGATTTGAGGCTAAGCATCGAATTCCAACAAAAGGATGCCCTGTTGCATGAACCAAACTAGTTAGATTTTGACAGTTTTTACACTCCTAAAAAACTAACTAGTTTTTGAACACAGATTTGCTAATTATTCCAAGAGTTGACCTAAGATTGATGAATGAAGATTTTAGAAAGGGTATAGGAATAATATCAACCACACGATCCAACTTATTTTCCTTGGGTTGATTTTTTTCTCTCACAAAATGGTGAGCAATCTCGATAACGTCGCTCCTAGCATGAAAGATAGGATTTGATACAAGGCTTTGAGCTGATATATTGTCACAGATAATGAGGGAAAAATATTCATATCTGACCATCTTAAGCTCCACCAAGAACCTCCTTTGATGTAGATGTTAAAACTTTATACTCAACCTCAATGCAAGATAGTGAGATAGTGTCTTGCTTCTTCGTGAGCCATGAAATGACTTCTCCAAGAAATAAAACATGTGCACTTTTGGATCTCATATCCATCTTGTCTCATGCAAAATATAGAATCTTAAACAACAATCAAACTAATGTGATCTCCTCTATACAAGATGCCAAAATCTAGTGTGCTAGGAATGTATCTAGGCACTCTTTTGGCTAGCTTCCAATGATGAACTAAAGGAGATTGCAATATATTGACACTATAGCTCATGTATGGTCTAGTGATAGTGAGCCAAATCAAGAGGCCTATGAGTGAGATGTCCTTGAAGGATCTTTCATCGCCTCTTATTGGATCTCTTATATGATGCTCTAATGGAGTTTCTACTTTCTTGCACGTATCCATAATGAAATTTTTAAGAATTGAAGTCTCATACTTGGATTGATTTATGAAACTATAATTAAAAGTTATATCTACTTCAATGCCAAAGATTTTGCATTTTAAACTCCCTGCACAATGTCATCTTAGCTTCATCCATGAGATTGAGATTGTCTTCACAAAATACTATGCCATTCACATAAAGTAAAAGTATTACAATATCACCATCATGAAACTGAAAGTAAAATGAAGGATCATAATAGCTTAAGATTAATCCAAGTGACAAAAGAAGAGTATTGAGACGAGAATGCCAAGATCTAGGTTGCCATACAAACTTTTTGTTAGCAAGCAAACCTTGTCTTCTTCTCCATGCTTGATGAAGCCCTCGGGTTGCGACATCAAGACTTATTCTTCAAGATAACCATTCAAGACATCCATTTGAAAAGCATCCAATTAAAATGTGAAGACAAAGCAATCAAGATTCTTATTTTTGTCATTTTTGCCATGGGTGCAAAGAACTCTTGATAATCCAAACCTTTGATTTCAGAATAACCTATAGCACATAACCGAGCCTTGAACTTATTGATCGAACCGTCTTGGTTGTATTTGATTCTAAAGACCCAATCTTTAGAATCTAATGCTTCTTTTACACTTGAAGGTTCATAAAAAAAGGTAAAGAGAGCCAGATTGAGTGTGATACATGCTAAGGCCTTCTGAAATTTGATCTTCCATGCCTTTGCTTGATCACCATCTTTTGGTTTCAGGTCATAACCTTCTACTACATTCCAAAGATCTCTATCTATCAACATCATCCAGAGTTTTAACTTCCAGATATAGAAGTTAGATCCATTGAACTTGTCAATGACTCTAGCTTCGTTAAATGATGAAGACGAAGAGCTACCAATATGAGACATGTTAACAGTAATACAAATAGAACAAACTTAATCTCTTAGTTTATATGAGCTACGTTCTGATACCAATCTAATGGGGCAAGGGAGATAGAATAACGTGAATGGAGAAGAGAGCAAGAATATTGCGGAACAACTCTCCCGTTACAATCAGCTGCTAGATGCAAAAACAGTCTAATAGAAAGCTTATGCTAAGTATAATCACAGCTTTAAGCGTTCTAGTTGCCCAACATGATCTTAAAATTAGTTCATTCTCACAAAAATGAGAGTACAGTCCACCGAAGAGATTAGAAATGGTTTGTGTGTGTGGTATTACTGGAAATCAGATTTAATATGAAGCTTAGTTTTGAAATAAATGGAAGAGCGGTATGATATCGTGAGTTTCTCAAGCGTCAAAGACAACCATCGTCTGATAAGAAATGAAGGAGTCGTAGACATCCGTGTTTTGATCAGAGTGAATAAACAAGCACGATCAAACAACGATAAAGTGCATTCAATCATTCATCTATGTTATACACAGATAGAAAAGTGTGTTGCTGTTACTATATATATGTAAAATGAACGATTGAAAAGAAGCGCAGATACAACAATAGATGACAGAGCTAAAATGACCTGGGTCTTTTAGTAGCGGACTCCTTAGAGCTAGTGATGAGAGAGAGAGAGAGAGAGAGAGATATTCAGACCTTTAACAATTGTTTTGAATCTGTAAGTAGGATCACGCGCTTATCAGCGCAATTGTATTGTGATCTGATCGTTGTGTTTACAACATTATTATACAGATTCGCTATTGTTCTACACCATCGCATTCTTGTTGAATGATAATAACTCTCACTCCTCTTACACAAACATTATTATAAGAGAAATGTATGGTTGTCTCTGACGCCTAAATTAACTCTACATTCTCTTCATATCAGATTATCAATATTAGAAAGATTGCATGGCTGTCACAAATGCCTAATCGTTTCTTGCAATCTCTCTCTACGACAGTCTAAGGCTCATGCTTTGATAATCTGATTCAACACAAAAGAACAGCTCGTAAACTCCATTCTCTAAGTAATCCACGATCATGTTAATAAGGATTTTTGTTTCATCAGCTGACATCAACATCCAAAACGTCAACAAATATATTAGCTACACATTCCTTTCAAGGTACAATATGAAGCTCCACCTCCTTTGCCATGACTTGCTCCCTCTCAAAGTGATATGCCACCTCAATATGCTTACTCCTAGCATAAAATATAGGATTGCTTGCCAACTTTTGGGCTGATAGGTTGTCCAAAAGATGATTGGGCTCTCTGAAAAATCCAGCAAGTGAAGATCCTTGATCATCCTCTTGATCCATACCATCTCGTTTGTGCAATGAGTAAACGCTTTGTAGTCGGCCTAACTAGATGATAATGAGATAGTGGCTTGTTTCTTCGACATCCATGATATAGCTCCATCACCTATGAAAATACAATGTACACTTATGGATTTCCTATCCATTTGATCTCCAACAAAGTCTGAATCTAAAAATCCAAACAAGTTAGGTGATGACCCCTCATACAATACGCCAAACTCTCGAGTTCCTATGATGTATCTCAAAACTATTTTTCCTAGCTTCCAATGCTCCTCACTAGGATCTTGCATAGATTGGCTTAATCTACCAACACAATAACTTATATTTGGTCTTGTGATGGTTAGATATATAAGTGAACCAAGTAGCTTCCTATAGAGAGTAATGTCCTTGACGGATCTTTCATTACCTCTTATAGTTAGCTTTACATTTGACTCCATAAGTGTATCAAAAGACTTTGCATCTACCATATGAAATCTCTATAGAATAGAATTAGCATATTTCTCTTGACAAATGAGAGTAAAAATCTAATTACTTCTATTCCTAAACTGTAATGCAAATGACCCTAAACCCTAAACCTCAAACTCCTTCTTAAGAGCACTCTTGATATCATCAACATCTTGATTGTTTCCACCACTCAACATGATATCATCCACATAGATTAGCAGAATTGTTAGATCCATCCACATCATCATTACTTTCAGACACTTTTGGAATGTTTCCCTCATAAAAAATGACATCTCTACCAATAATCACCTTATTAGTAGGAATGTAAACCTTGTAGGCGCTACTCACCTCACTATATCCAACAAATATACCTTTCCTTGAAGATGGATCCTCCTTGGTCCTATCATCAAGAGTTATGTTGACATAGCATGTGCATCCAAAGTTTTAAGAAGTTGACACTCAGCCTCCTCTTGAATAGCATCTCAAAAGGTGTCCTTCCATCCAATATAGCACTCGGCCACAACAAGGCTTGATCCCAAAATGGTTTAGGAAGATTGGCACTTAATCTCAGAGCTTTGACACCTTCACATAATATCCTATTCTTCCTCTCGGCCACTCCATTTTGTTGAGGTGTCCTTGGAGTTGTGTACTCCTCCCTCTTGATCCCATGCTCATCACATAAGGCTTTGAACTTGGTTGAGATATCTCAAGCACTTGATCCTTGTGGAAAATTGGTTCTCCCTTGCATTCTTGAACTTCACAAAGCCATCATACACTTCATCTTTCCTCTTTAATAGATATACCCAACAATATTTACTAAAATCATCAATGAAAGTTACATACATCTTAGCTCCACTATTGTTGATTGTAGAAATTCCATGAATATCCGAATGTACAACTTGAAAAGGCTTTGTAGATCTAGTATAAGGTAGTCTATGTGACTTTGACAAAGCACAAGACTCACAAACATGATTGATTCTAGTTAAGGAACTTGGAAGGCCAATCACAACTTGCTTTCTAGCCATTACCTCCAATGTTTGAAGTTGAGATGCCCCATCCTTTTATGCCAAACCTCTTGCATGGATATTTGCTCACTTGCCACACATCAAACTTGGTTAGCTATTATAATACAAGCATCTAGTTTGAATAACTTTCCTTGCCTTTTACCTTTTGTAATCAAGACATCTTTCCTTTTTATCATACAAGCATTTCCATCAAACTCCACTTTAAGACCTATACTTAGCAATTGACTCAAAATGAAAAAATCTTGATCAACCTATGATCTACCAACAATCTAGTGAGTCTTGCCACTTCCTAAGATTGAAACACACTCTATTGAAGTCCAAAAACCTAAAAAGATAGAGATCTAAGGGTGACTCACCATTAAGGCCCTCGGATACTAAATGGGCACATAGGGGTTACTAAAGTACTGCTAGTTACATAGGTATGTAACACCCACATTAGTGAATCTGTGATAGAAAGAGGCACTTGGGAGGCAATCAGAATACAATTTCAAACGACCATTCCCTCTCGAATGATGTTTTTGAGGACCAAACTAATAGGTGTTCGCATGGAGAAAAACGAGGGGATAGGGTCCTATTTCTCACAAATTAAGGAGCTACGAGACCAGTTGACAATATATATATATATATATAGTCTTACTTTTAGGGGAGTGTCGCTGCATGGAAATACGGCCCCCGTTATGGGATGCATGTCTCGACTCTAGTCAGTATGTGTTGTCAAATGGAACTCATGCACATTGTCACATAAACAGAAAAACTTGAAAACATTGCTAAAATAAGAAATAGCCATCAAACCGTAAAAAAACCTTGGGCTTATTTAATCTGAAACTCTCTCTTAAGCCCTAGTTTATTTTTCTTACAAAGAGCTTTTCTCGAAACAACTCAAATTTATCAATACTTAAAGCTTTAGTAGTTATGTCTACTAGTTGATCCTCTATTGTACAATTCACTACATGTATTTCATTCGATAAAAGTTTCTCTCTAATGAAATGATATTTAATCTTTATGTGCTTCGTGCGTGAAATACAAGATTTTTGGCCAGTTGAATAGCAGTTTAGCTATCACATTTGATCACAATAGGCTTACTCAGTGGGATTCGAATGTCTTCCATCATTATCCTCAACCAAATTGCCTCCTATGTAGCTAAACATAGGGCTTTGTACTGTACTTATGTGGTAGAAAGAGCAATTTGTGTCATGCTTTTTACTGGACCAATAAAATACACCATTACCAACATAAAATACATACCCTGTGGTGAATTTCTGTCGTCTACACAGCCTGCCCAATACGAATCAACAAAGCCCTATAAAACTGGTAAAGGTTGTTGCCTCTCATATAACAATCCGTTAGTGCCCCTTTTACATCAAATTGTCATCATTACTTATGATTATGAGGTCGTCTACTTTACAATACAATCAGTGTGATGCTAGATCCATGAGAAAAGTAGTAAAGATTGAAATATGAAGAAGTGCATTTCAAACCTCTAGATAGGAGATGCTTATCAAAGTGGCTACACCAAGCACGTGGTGCTTGCTTCAATACATACAAGGCTTTCTTCAACTTGCATACTTTTTCTTCCATGCCCTATATCACAAAATCAAGCTTACCATTCATAAAAGCAAAGTTTATGTCCATTTTATGTAGATTCCATCCGAAGAATGCCACTAAAAAAATCACCATGTGAAGTGTGTTCCACTTGGCCACAGGAACGAAGGTCTTTTCAAAGTCAATGCCCTTATTCTGCGCATAGCCCTTCAGTACAAGCCTTGTCCTATGTTTTGCAATGGTTCAATTGGCATTGTACTTTGTCTTGTATACCCATTTGTTGCCAATGGGTATCTTGCCCTTTGGAAGATCCAATATCTCCCAAGCGTCATGGTGTTTGTTGGAATCAATATCCTCTTGTATTGCTTTTTGCCATCTCTTGAACCTTGCCCTCCTCAAAGCAAAGGGTTTAGTAGATGAAATGATGTTGCTCATGAGCACGAGGTTTACCTGAAACCTATTAGGTTTTGTCTTCTCTCTCGTGGAGGTCTCCCTCCTGGCTAGACTTGGCAACTGTGAAAGATTCAACTAGTTTGATCATATTTGCTACATTTATATATTTGGCAAATTGAGGCCAACTTTGTTTTAGACTTAGAGTTTGACTTTTTAAAGTTCATTAGTCTAAATTTCATTTGAATAAACACCTTTTGAAAATGTGGGAAAGTTAGAAGTCGAGTTTGAGTAGATTCAAATTTGAATGTTGGGTACTTTGAATTTAGACCCAAAAATAGTAGGGTTTACATTTTGGTGGGAAAGCCAAGTTGCCAAATAGAGTTTGGACCTGTTATAATATGATGTAACTCGTGGAGAGACATGTCTTCTCTCTTCCCTATCTCATTTCATGCTTATACATGGTTCTCTTGGATTCTACTATCCATTGTTGCACTATACTTGTGATTGCATGCAATTCTATGTGTAGAATGATCTATATATTTGTTATTTTTGGATCCACACGTGTGAAATACAGTAGCTTGCTGGTTTTGTATGAACAACAATAGCACTTTATCTTTTGATTCATGTTTGATCAAGTTCTATTAGAGTTTGCATCTCATTTTGTGTAGATGCCGATTTTTTTACATTGGTGAGATTGGTAGAGTAGCTTCTTTTGTAACCCAAGATCTTTTTATGGATTGGATCATCATTGATCTGAAATTCTTCACATGATATCAGAGCTTTTCTCATGGGCATGTCTTGGGTTCGTCAGTTATTAAGGCCCATATTGGACCTAGTCAGTTGGGACAGGTGCTAATTTAGTTAATTGCACTTGTCGAACCCATGCAGTTTGGGGCTCTTGCTATATGTATAGTGTTTTCAAATTATTCAATAGATTTTGTTGTGCCATCTTTGAGAGCTTGAGGTGCTTGAGCTATGGTGATTGTGGTTGTGATATGCATACTGCACTAGATCTTCATAAAGCTAACAAGATGTGGACTTAATACACCTTCTTCAATAAATTCCATGCTTTACTTGAAGAAGTGCACTTACTAATTTCCTTAAGAAGTTCATTAGTGACATTCATCTTGATGATGTGGTGTGCTCTCTTGGCCCTTTTGTCATACCTTGCTTGGTATTGAGACACCAAAGGTCTTTCTTCCACACCATGAAGCTCCTCCTCGGCCATAGCATGATCTTTGACAAGTTGAGTGTTGTTGGAAGTCACCTTTCCTTTGGCTTGGAGAGATTCATCAAAAAGTACATCTCTACTAGCAACAACTTTTTTTGTAATAGGATCATATATCCTATAAGCTTTCTTACTTTCACTATAACCAACAAAGATGCCTTTGAAAGAAGTGGCATCTTCCTTTTTCCTTGTTTCTAAAGGAAGTTGAGCCTATCATTACTTTCCAACATGATCCCACTATTAATATCCATCATGGAAAATGATTACTCCTCCTCTTTGAACCTGTTCTAGTGCACTAAGCACTCACGCACCTCTCAACAGATGAAGGAATAATAAAATCACAAAGATTTAGAGCCTTGCAATATTATCTCTCTTCAAACTAGTCAAATGAGATGTAATTTTTTTATGAATATTTTGATCAACGCATGATCAAACACATCAGATTGAACCTAAGATCTAAAAAATTGACGACACACACTCTTGAATAGGTTAGAACCTTTCCAGCATAAACTATATGCAAAATAATTGACAATCTTAGTGCTCATCCATATAGGGAGATTTCTTATTCCAGGGAGAGCAAAACTCATCCACAAATGAAATTTTTTCATCCAAAAAGGAGATTGTTCATAAACGTGGGAGATTTGTTCACCCACATGGGGAGCATCGCTCACTCACTAGTGGAGATTGTCAATTAGAAACTAGAAACAATATATTTTGAATGTAAACAATATCTCTTACAAATAAAGAGCTTGTGTTGATGAATCACGTCAAAAAGTACTTGACCTCTATCCCTGAATGTAAATGATCTAAAAATGATTTTTGATCACATAATCCAACCACAACACAAAGTAAGAAGAGATTTGATCAAAACAAATGTAGAAGAGAACCAAAGATGAGATGATAATATTGCTTTCAAGGCTTCCAAAAGTGGAATACCTGTTAGGTTTTGCTATTCTAGTATAGAGTCCCCTATAAATCCCCTATTATTTATAGCTGAAAATGATGACTCTCTCTTCTCTCTCTAGAGTAATTTGGCCTAGCTTATCCAAAACTTGACCTAAACTAGTCATATTCTCCAAAATGCCAACTAAAGCTAAAAATGAACTTTTGTGTGTACAAGTCATCTTTGTCTGCAAGAGCTTATGAAGCAATCTTGTCATATGGTTAAAATCATTTGTGCAATCCTGGACAAGCACTGCCAGAGGATCGTAGAGCAAGGAAACCTTTCAATCTCAAGTAATTGTGGATGAAAGCAAGTTGGACTTCAATAAGCATACCAAGCATTTGCTTTTGATGACCAAGCCGCACCTCCAATGGACTTTGTCTACATCGTTCAGCCTGCTCTCTGATGAAAGTGAACGAATCGAAGTGCTTCAACCGGAACAAGTTTAGCAGTTGGCCCAATATGAACCTTGCCATCAACTCTCCAGTTGATGACATTGGGGAATGGCTTTACGACATTAAAACTTGGGTGTGAGACATTTTATGGCCTGGATGTCAAGGCGATGTTGACAATTCTAGCATTGGATTGTTCAACCTGTTAATGAAAAGTATATCAATCTCGCCAACCAATACTATAGGGGTGATCCCCTTGGATCGAGCCGAAAGATTGTCACATGTGCTTAAAGAGAGTTAATACAGGTGTCCTTGATGCAAACTCACACATATTTAAAGAAAAAATGACCATTAGATTTCAATCACCCAGACTATCCAGATTTCACCACATCGATAGGCTCACCATTCAACAAACTTTGCTATTGGTGCAAGGCAACAATTGTAAACAAGTGATTATTATTGCTATTTCTCCTCCCTCGAACCCTAATCTCAGAGAAACCCTAACTTGTCACGCTTTTCATCTTGAAGGTTATGCTTTGCAAAATTCATGAACACTCATGGTAACGTTTCAATTAAAATGACATTAGTTTTATGGGATAAAATGAAAGACATGTGTCCCTCAAACGCACCTGGTTGGTCAAAACCCTAATCACACGTGGATAGATGAAAAGCTCTAAACTAGTTTTCTCCATAGCACCAATACATTTTTTATAAAGAATGTGAGTTGGTCTATATAAAAAAATAGGGCTCAGATCACAGCAAAGTGTAAAGCCATCCACCAGCATCCATGATAGTCATGGATATGGCTGCTGCTCCTCTCACACAAACTCCATTCTCGCGAGCTGCAGGCGAGCGCTTTTTCTTGTCGCAGCAAAATCGTGTTCAAGATGCAGTGTTTTGGGGTGGCAACAGAGCAGAGGTGAAGAAGCAGCAGGGATTTCGACGAGGCAGCGTTGTGGTGCGCAAAAGCCTAAATCCTCACAGGGCAGGGTTTGCCAGTTTATATAGCTCTTTTGGTATTTCGAAGCATGTTTCTTTCTTAGCTGCTGGTTTCAGGCATTATGACTTACGACGCTTGTGCGTCAGAGCTTTGGATGAAGATGACGACAGCGGCCCTCCCTTGGTTAACACTTCCTGGAACTCGTTGCCTCCTGGTACCGATGAACTTTTGCAGCATTTGGTATGGGTTTCTTTTTTGTTGCAGAAAGGGTTTCGAAAATTTACCCGTTCTGTTTGTTTGTTTCATAAGGGTGAAAATTCAAAATTATTCAGCATACATGCGGGCTTTTGAATTCCAAATGTCGTAGTAGTATTTTATATTTTTTCTTAATGAAAGTCCGAACCCATCAAGAACAACCTAACAAAATGAATTCATTACGACGCTCTGAAACCTGCCAGGTTTTACATTAGGTTTCCCCCTTCAGAGTAGGCTTCAAAATCCTGAAATTATTAGTCAGATTCAAATTGTGTTTTAGGCCGGCTTGATTGGTGGAGCTCTTTAGTTCTCTTCGTGAGTCTGGAGTTTTCAGGTGCACTGGGACAACGTCTCTTAAGTGGAGTTTTAAGCCTGGCATATGCAATTTATTTTCCAGATTTCGCCAAAGGTTTAGTGCCAACCATTGAAAATTTTCCGATTGACACTTTTTGACATATGGTTCACATTGAAGTGGTCGGCTGCAAAATTTATTGTACCGTCAAACAGCCTGGCTTGGACGGAACATCCCATGCTTTCGTGGGCTTGGTTCCTGGTTGTAGAAGGGCCTCATGCCCAACAGTGGAAAGTTGTTAAATGTTGCTGTAAGGGATTCCCTATATGTTGTGCCATTGAAATTGAAATGTCATTGGCTTAAATTGTTAATAAATGTAAACAATGCCCATAGTCACGTAGTTGGTCTATTAGAGAAAAAATTATTTAAGCTTTTTATATCCTGTGATTGCACATACGTCAAATTGATGACTTTTTGTTTACACATCATGGATATTTGTCTTTGGTCTTCTTCTCAATGGTTGTTAAGATTGCTGTTTTTGAGACTCGTTGGAATTCTACCCCTGTGCACTGTATCTCACTATTCACCTTTGATCAAGTTTTGGATTTGGGAAATGTCATGAACTTAATCAAAGCATGAAAGCAACAATAACATTCTCCAACAAACGAAACTCAATGAAATTCATAGGCTTTTGATAGATCAGGCAGATCTCCTTCAAAGATCCTAACAATCAAGTAACTAATGAGACTTTAGCTCCTATGTATACCAATTAAGAGACTTTTAGAAGAATCTAAAGGACAAAAAATTAAGGAGGTAGGGAATTCAAATGTTGTAGGACACCCCCTTTTAGGTATAACAGTCAATTAATGTTTTCAACTTAGTTATTGGGCCCATAAATAATGGAATGGTGCCAAAGGGTAGTTGCTAGTCATGTTTACAGAGGTGTCAAATCAGTATTTGTAACACTTTTCAATTCAATGCAGGCGTAGTAGAAAAAATTACTCAATACTAACTTACTAGATAGCTACTTTTCATGCTTTGAGGCACATGTGCTACTAGTCGTTTTCTTTTTAGGTTATTCTTTGTCTTGAAATTGGCATAGTCCCTCACGACATTGTTTTTTCTTTTTGAACTAGTAATAGCTTGGTGCTTTTGTGCAGAGAGATTTTTAATTTTCATGAGTAGTAGTGAGTTCAATGAGCAACAAACTGTCCGTCGTATTATTTTTTCAATTCATTGAACTAAAGGGAAAAGCAACAATCTAAGAAAAATCTGTATGAGTCCCAGGATTAACAAATTGATGCAGTGTTGTTTTCTTCTATCCTTTGAGTTTTTTCTGAAGTAGCATTTGGAACTGGAATGCTTATAGCATAAGGAGGAACATGAGGATCCTTGATAGCGTCATGAAGAGCACAAGCTTCCTCCTATAATGAAGGTTTGTGGAAAGACCTCCAAGGATTCTCAAGTGGCCTCATCAGTAGGTTGACCATCCCATTGTTTGAGAAATTGACCTGTGTGCTTATAACATGTGAGCCATATTCACAGATGTGTTGACCTGTGTGCTTATAACATGGGAGCATTGTGTGTAAACAGTTCACTTGATTTGATCTTCCTTTGGAACTCTGTCCATTTTTTTTTAAACTGTCTTTGGGACGTTGCTTTTCCAGCCATGTCACACAAACTTCTATTTTGCTTTCACTTGAGAATAAACTGATAACCATTTGATTTGAAGTAATAACGCAATTTTGAAAGGTGTATCAGCATTTTGTGGGTGTGGATCTGTAATGGGTAATGGCATACTGCATGAAGTCCTTTTGGTGAATATTCATTCTTGCTCGTCATGGAATAATATTCTCAAAAAATAACATCCAACAAAATGCCCAACCATAAAATATTGCTGGTATGTGATTGCCAATCTAGGTAACGCGACGTCTTCTTCCTGTTTTTATAAGGTCTTATCTAAAACGTCTTGAATCTTTGAAATTCAATCTTTTAAAACAGAAGTTTGTTCATATGATCAAGAACCCCACCATATTTTGTATAAGTTGTAGGGCACCTGTCCAACATATGATCATTTAGACTCTTCCTTTTCTCAACCATCAGCCTAATGACTTTTTTGCTCACTCCCTAGCTCCAACCTACCAGCCAACAAAACGAGCTTCCTCCAATGATGTTGATCCAATCATCGAACTCATTGGGAAGTGCGAAAAAGAGAATGAGGCCCTCTCAACTCTGTGAACTCACCATCTTGAGGGAACATGGACATGTAAATGATGCGCTTTTTGTGGCGTATGTGCATTGAGGAACAGTAAGAGTGAACTCTGGGTGCTAGCAATGACTCCTAGAAAGGAAGGGGTACTTACTTCGTGGTTTTTAACTGCTTTTGTTTGTATTGTTTGTCAGGCCAAGGAAGCTGTTAGGCAACCTCTTTCAGGTTATGAAGAGCCGATTGCTACCAAAACTCAAGGTCAACTGGCTTCTGGTATTGGGCTCGAAGAAGGCTACGTTGGTCTATTTGTTAGAATGCTTGGCCTTGACAAGTCTGCAGAAGAAAGAGAAGAGGCAGTTCAGGCTCTCTGGAGGCATTCAGCTGCAGGAAAGGAACATGTGGATGAGATAGTTGGTTTTCCAGGTTGCCTCACTTTAGTTGTGACCCTTCTTTCATCCAAAAGACCAGCAACATCAGAAGCAGCTGCTGGTCTCCTTCGTAATATTTCAGCTATACACTCTTATACTTCTTTGGTGGTTGACGCTGGAGCAATTGAGGAGATTGCAGGCCTTTTGTCACGTCGAACCGCCCCTCCAGAGGTGAAAGAAAATATTCATTAGCAAATTATTGCTATTACAACCGAGATCCGTATATTCTGCTTTCTGGAATGTGTTAAACAGAGTTCAAGCTTCTTTTTCTTGCATTAGGGTTCACACTCACTATGTAACACTGTCATGTCCTTTATGAGCATGATGAACCACTTAGGGAAGATAAATTGCTTCAGTTTTTGGTTGGTCCAGGTCAGAGAACAAGCAACATGTGTTCTCTGGAATCTGTCGGTGGAAGAAAGCTACAGCAGGAAAATTGGAAAACTTGAGCTCTTGCTGGTGCTGCTAACAATGCTTGATTCTTCTCAGCAAGGGGAGATTGAAGCTGCAGCAGGAGTTTTGTCTAACGTAGCATTAAGCAAATCTAATCATAGCATGCTGATGGATGCAGGTGCAATTCCAAAGCTCGTAAGTATTTATTATCATATTTGGGTAAAGTCTTTCTCAGGGGGTGACCGTCATTTCTGTCTGGCATCTGAGTAGCATAAACAACAAAAAAAAATTCTCCTTTTGAGGAGTCTTAAAGAATGACATTTTTTGCTCTTGAAGGCTTGCATTAAGGATGTTATTATGGTTGCAGGCAAAATTGCTCAAAGATGACACAAACGTGTCAAAAATAAGTAGGCAAGAAGCAAGAAATGCTTTGTTGGAGCTCATAAAAAATGAAGACACAAAACTGGCAGTTTTAGAAGAGGGTTTGGTGCCAGTTCCTCTTATAGGAGCTGCAGCATATCGGTCTTTCAAGCCACACCTTCAACAAGCACCTTCTATCCCTGAGAATACTAAGCTTGAGCAACCTCCTCAACGCTTGGACTCAACTTTTGGTGCTGGAGAGCTTCTACTAGGTCTTAAGATTGGCAATGAATCACCTGATCTGGACAACTCTACAAAACTTGCTGTAGAAGGACGTATAAGGCAACATTTTTTAGCAAGAATAGGTGTGATTGAGAGAGATTATGGAGACAAAGGCAATAGCAGGCCATTAAATGATTGTAAAATCACTTTGATGCCTTGGTGGGATGGGATCCCAAGACTCATCTTGATTCTTGGGTTGGAAGATGTTCAATATGCAAGACGGGCTGCTGACTCGATATCAGATATTGCATTTAGTGAAGAAAACAGACAAGCAGTGGCTAAAGCTGGAGGTATACCGCATCTCGTACGGCTCCTAGGCTGTGGTGATGAAGCTGCCACAGAAGCTGTAGCTTCTGCGATTGAGAAGCTTGCTTGCAGGTGAATTATATGCTTGTTGACTGGTTTGCAGGTTCTGATAGACTATAAAGACCACCTTTTATATCGAAAGTTAGTGTTCTATTGAAGAATCTCTATTGCTTTCACTGTCTACCCATAATTGACTTCCAGCATCTCGGGACTGTGGACTGAGTGATAGCCATAAAGTGCGTAAATCAATTGATGCACATGGTGCAGTTCCTGCACTCGTTGCCATATTGAAAGCCGAGGATGCTCCGCAAACTGTCAAGGAGAAGGTACTTGAGTCTTATGATATTTTCAATTACCTGTGGGAGAATTCTAATCAGCATGTCTAGTTAGTCCCCCTTTGTCATGTCTACATTGAATTGTTAATTGTCTTATGTCTGTCTTAGTACGTGGAGGATCGTTGCAATCTAGTATTGGCAAAGAAGCCTCTGAAACAGCATATAACCTTTAATCATGGCTTTGGTCCCGTCCAGGTGGTTGCAGCACTTTTGCGGCTATCTCAAACTGGAGATGAGATAAAAGCTATGGTCAGTTCATTATCAATCAACAATCTCTTTTTTGCTGGGTCTTCAATTAAATCATTTGCTGTTTATAGTTGATTCATGGTGCCTATTAGATTCTACTAAGTGCTTATATGAACAGGACTGTGAATTCCTGTAAACCATTGAAGCAAAATTCAAACCAATGAGTTTGGGATTCAATTTGTTGTTTTCCAGTTACAAGCAGGGGCAGTTCCAGGCCTTTTAGAGATGATGAGGTCACAAAATTCACCTACTGAAGCAAAGAATGAGGCTGAAGAGATCCTGGAAGAGATATCAAACCTAAATGCTGAACCAAGGTCCTCTTCTGTATTTATACCATGCCATGTTTGTCTTACTTGCTGCTTACTGTTGTAAGCAGTATAAACTGTAATTGGCTCAGGATGCTAACATGTTAGCTACTACAGGGACAAAATTGTTGTAGCCGATGGAATAGCGCCTCTCATTGACATCATGTTAAGAGGATCACCATCCCTGAAAGAAAAGGCAGCTTCGGTGCTGGAAAATTTAGCCACCAAAGAAGCTCATGCTTTAGAAATTATCAGAACTGGTATAGATCATGTTTTCAAGGAGGTTTTTGAAGTCAACATGGATGGAGGTAATTTCTCTGTTGTAGAAACTTAGGATTATTTTATAAGTCTTCATTTAGATAGGATTGGAGTATGTTTTGTTTCCTTGCCCGTATGATGACTACTCTGCTAATTTGTAACATAGATGATGATCGATTTTTTGCACAATGTATGTGTCCACAAAAGTAGGAGATGAGATACATGACCCAAAAAACCAGGATACTTGGCTGGCTGTAAGTGCTTCATCGAGATTGCTGGAAAAATTGCTCAGATTTCCAGGAACTGCCAAGTTTCTCAACATTCCCTACTTAGTCGAGGTTCTGAAAAGAATTTTAAGAGCAGAGACTCCTCTCCATGTGAAGGACTGGGCTTCAGCATGCCTATTGAGATTGTCGCGAAATGCTATATCTGCAACTGAGATTCAAGTTCCTGTGGACCTTGAGGTCACAGTGCACGATATAATTCCTAGATTGGTTGAAGAGATCCGTGTTCTTTCTGCTGAAGTGCAGGAAAGGGCTGTGCTACAGCTAAGGGATTTGGTGACCGAAGGTATCCAGGATTATGCTGCTGCTGTTGCTAATTCAGGTGGTATTTTTCCTCTTGTACAAGTACTCCACAAAGGAACCCCCACAGCAAGAGCAGCAACTGTGTCGATCCTTTACAGCCTTAGCATGAATGATGAGAACCATCCTGCTATTTTGGCTGCAGGAGCCGTTCCTTTCCTTGAAAGAGTTGTCAGAACAGAAGCGGTTGAGTGGAAATTGGCACTTTATTTGCTTCGAGCCCTCCCCACTTGAGCTGTAATCGAGAATCAAATCTTTCTGTGTACTGAGCCTTGTTACTGTAATCATTTTGAAATGGACGATTTGTTCATGTGATATCCTTTACTCTGCTTTAAATGGGTGATAGGTATATGAATTGATTGGTGCCAGCATGACTGGATTGTTATGATAGAGATATGGAAGTAAGCTATTTGTAAACTTAACTATTCAAAGAAAAGCTACATGTGCAGCTTTGTTAACAGCTGTTATTCACCTGAGAGAGATAGTGCTTGTAAACATGTTGGGGATTTCTCAAGTATAAGCAATCTAATATGATGTAATGCTCAGAACTTAAGATCCGGGTTTGCTTTGAACATTGACTAGCAGACACTGAAGGTGTTCTTCCAGAATGCTAGTGTTTGTAAGAGGGAGTAATCAATCTACCAACAATATAAAACCCTCAAAGGAGAGATTTAATTAGTTGCATCTTCACATTGGGGATTTTCTGAGGTTCAGCTGCTTGGAAGCTATTGAACTGTTTAAAGAGAGATTGCTTTGTTGGCTTGGCCTTGTCATCTCGTTGAGGTAGGGTGTTTTATTCTCGTTGTTGCATAGATAAAATGATATCACTGAATAAACTCCAAGACACTCTCATAGACCATATATGAGCTGGAAAGTGAACACCAAACTTTCAAAAGTAGTTAGATTGCATTGCGAGTGACTTAGACAAGACAAATAATGCCAACATGGGAGCGAAAGAATGTTGTCCTATTATGATGGACATTTTGTGAATTGACTGGTTTTGTGAATTTTTTTTTAAAAAACAGAAAAAAGAATTGAGAGATAACCACATCATGTGCCAAAAAGAGAAATAGTAGAAAATATACTTTCCTAAAACAGCAAACAAGTGATCATGTCAAAAAATTAGATTCCATGTCAATAAGTCTTATCATATGGTTGTGAGATGCACATTGAGCATTGTTGTGTGCTATCCTATTGCTCTCATAAGTACAATCAAGTTATTGATAACACATGGAGCAATGTTTGTTGATTGTGCACAAGCTACTCAATGATAATCTTATGATAAATTTTTTTCTGGATTGTTTTTATGATTTCAAGGAAATATTTATTCCCTAATTATATGGTTATGGGTGTAAACTGGTTATGGGTGTACACGAATTACTCCTAAGCTATTGATATTGGTCTTTCGATTAATATGCTGATTGGAGACTAGGGTTAAGATATCCTATTAGGTGACTAAACCAGTTGTGCCAAATGCAAAAGATTAGCTTGATTAAATCTTGGAAATATGTACGTAGGTGGATCCCACACGTGTGGAGGTTGTTCCCATGTGTGAAGGACATGCCTAAATAGGTTAGGACCTAATCTTAGGGTCAATTTGTTTCATTGGATTCCATCAACTAAATTGAAAGTTACGATCTGATCTTTGGCCCAATATTGAGTTAGAAACTTGTGTTCCTTGATTAGGATCAAGTCAATTAGCGTGATGATTTGACAAGTACAAAATTGCTTGATAATCTCATTTTTTGTCAAGTAAGAGAAAAGATTGAAAATAGTTTGGTTCAAAACCAATTTTCCATTCCAACTCTTAGGATAGGAGTCTTTAGACTTGAGTGAGTCGATTAGGGGTGATTGAATATGGAATTCATGTCTTGAGTCTTATTATTAGTGTCCGTTTTTTTCAGTGATTTTGGCAAGTCAATATTTTCGAGAGTCTTGATATTGGTGGAGAGAGAGAGAGAGAGAGAGAGAGAGAGAGAGAGAGAGAGAGAGAGAGAGAGAGAGAGAGAGAGAGAGAGAGAGAGAGAGAGAGAGAGAGAGAGAGAGAGAGAGAGAGAGAGAGAGAGAGAGAGAGAGAGAGAGAGAGAGAGAGAGAGAGAGAGAGAGAGAGAGAGAGAGAGAGAGAGAGAGAGAGTCATTTTTAGTGATCAAGACCTTTGTGGATCTTGCTAATTGAAGTCTACATCACTATTAGGTTGCAAGGACCAGCAACATCACTTATGATCATTACTCACATGAGTGTACTTAGTGTACAATTCTTGCTTTAAAATGGCATTAATTGGATCCTTCCTTTTTTTAGAAGCAAGTGAAAGATTAACTTCATCTAACTATTTCATTTGGAAAGTTAGGATGGAATCAATTCGAGTACTTCAAGATCTCATAGATATATTGATGGGGATTGCAGAAGAGCCTTAAGTCCTTCCATAGAATGTGAGATTCAAGAAGAGATCTAGATTGGCACTTTCATTACATCAATATGAATGTGTCCAATGTGATTCTTAGGGAGATAGGACTCCCAAAGATGCTTGGGACACATTGAAGGCTATCTATGAGTCTAGGAAGACCTTAAGGTTGCTCACATTGAGGAACAAGATTCTCCTAAGCTATCAAAGCAAAGGAGTCAATGTGCAAGGAGGAGAAGGTTCTTGGTATGCCAAAGACATTGTCAAAGTGTGCTAAGGCATGCGAAGCATGTGCTTTGGCAAAAGCACATAAATTTTCTTTCTCGAGATCTATTTCCAAGATATCTAATGTTTTGCAACTTCTTCGTTCAAATGTGCACTTTTCAAATAGCAAGAGTAATGTATGAGTTTATATGCTTGTCTCTTTTATAGATGATCATAGTAGATTACTTGGATCTACCTTTTGTCTTAAAAAGCAATGTGTCTGAACCCAATCATTTGTAATCTTTTTTATGTGAAGAAAAAAAGCGAGCCCTCGCAAGCAAGAGATCTTCAGACTTCTTTGTTTGTAAATCTTGTGCTTCTTGATCCTCAATCATTGCTTTAAGACATAGCAAGCTAGTATCTCAAGTTCAACAAACACAATATTATTTGCGGCTAATGCTTCATATTATTTCTTTGCAAATTTTGTGCTTCTTGGATCTCCAACCATTGCATTAAGACAAAGCAAGATAGCTTCCTAAGTTCAACAAGAATACCATATAATGAATAAAGTAAAAAAATTAACCAGTGGAAGCTTTTAGGTTTCTACAATGATTAACCTACAAAACATCTCCACATAGCATCATAACTCCATGTGAAAAAGTTGACCTTTGCCCTTCCAGATTATGTCCAACCCATGTCGGTTAGCTTTCCTCTCAAGCATCTCTTTCATGAGTTTGGAAAGTAGATTAAAATGCAATTAGTGTCCCTAGCTATAACCAAACCACCATTTCTGCAATGTACAATTCTCTCTTACTTTGCATGCTACAGCCAGAAGTACTTTGCAATTCGTATGACAACATGCTGAAGATGCTTTCATGTGTAATAGAACCACCACAATATTGCGACCTTTCGACCAATTTTATTCTTACCACCAGACATGAAGCTCCAAGCTCCTACTAATAGTTCTTGCCATCTATCATTTTTGCCAAGATCATGATCATCATCATTTCCATATGCTCACAAAACTTCCTGCCTCAAGATCAGTTTGGCAATACATGTATCTGCAGCTAAAGGAGTGCCATTTCAGACTTATTTTGTAGCCAAATGCCTAGATACATAGAGATGTATTTGGAAGACATTCTGCTCAAAAAACCAGTTGGTCTTATCTTCTCAAAGTGGGAATCTGAAGATGAACCTTTGCACCAAATATCCATCTGTCTTCCATGTGCAAATGCTTATAATTCTGCCTCAACTTTCAGCTGCTACAGTAGGACTGGATGGGGAAACGTTCCAATCTTGTATTGTGCTTCCCAGCAGAGTAGGTAGCCAGTATCGGATTATTGCCCTTCCCAGCACATTTTTCACTAGAAGAGGACCCCTGCCAACCAGTAAAGATAATTTATGAGGCATGTATAACCAAGTATTTTTTGTAGTTCCTGATTGCGCCTGCACAATAACACCCTTGAGTGAATAATGGGAAGCACAACACATTGTTGAATGGCCAATGACTTCTCAACACTATCAATATAAATTCCTCGCAAAAGATCTTCATGAATCTCCATTTTATAGAAGCTATTCACAACCTCCAATCCAGGGATAGTTTCGAAAATGATACCTAGGTCCTCATCCTCTCCAACAACATTACTATTATTTGTTCCACCTCTTGTTGGCGCTCTTGTGCTTGCCATAGCCTATGATCCTACTTTATCCGATCAACCTACATTCACAAAATCTAGATCAAAGCAATAGAAGAGCAACAATCCTTAAACAATAAAAGCTCTCGTTCACTATCATCCAAAAGGATGAAGTCGAAACCTCTGCTCCGAGGGATGAGCTGAAGGGAAAGAACCAGTAGGGACGAGCTGAAGGAGAAAGAACCAATGCGATCGATCAATCCAAAGGAAGACAAAGATAACAGAGGCGAGTAACCCGAATCCACACTCAAACCCCAGGTTCTCAAAACATATTTGAAAATATCGGAAACGGGAGTTGAAACTGAGGGAAGATGCATAAAAAACAATGGCAAATTCCTCCTTGTTGGAACATCAGAGATTACACAGAAGCAAATGCTCGCACGGAAGGGAGATCGTGAAAATTTGTTGCCATCGTTGAAGGAGGAGAACGAGAGGAAGGAGGAGAGCGAGAGGAATCGACAATCTACGAAAAAAACAAACAAAGTCTTTAGCTCCACGCAACGAAGGAACGTGAAATATAACCAAAGAAAACAAAACAACCAGCGCGATCGATCGATCTGGAGAGAGAGAGAGAGAGAGAGAGAGAGAGAGAGAGAGAGAGAGAGAGAGAGAGAGAGAGAGAGAGAGAGAGAGAGAGAGAGAGAGAGAGAGAGAGAGAGAGAGAGAGAGAGAGAGAGAGAGAGAGAGAGAGAGAGAGAGAGAGAGAGAGAGAGAGAGAGAGAGAGAGAGAGGTGCGGTATTTGGCAAAGAACACCCGAATGGGCAGGTAGACGTAAATGGTAAGTGTGAGAGAGAGATGAATGAAAATTCCATGTCATTATTTAAAAAATGATGACATGGAATTTTCTCCATCCAAAGAACTTTAAAATGGGTATTAGCTAGCCTTATAATAAATTTTCTTGTAATGCCATTGATGGTAAAACACAATATGAATTGCTCTTTAAAGAAAAGTCAAATGTAAGTCATTTGAAGATATTTGTATCCATTTGCTATGTGCATGTTCCCTTGGATGTTAGAACCAAGGATGATCCCAATTCCATAAAAGGGATATTTGTTGGATATTGCTCATCAAGTAAAGCTTATAGAGTTGATCTAATTTATAGTAAGAAAATTATATATAGTAGAGATGTGATATTTCATGAAGGGAAGACCTTCAAGCTTGATCTACAAGACAACTTGATGGAACATCTTCAAATCCACATCATGTCCAAGCTTTTGATGTAGATGGGCTGAGGCTTCAAGAGGAGGAAACTCAAGATCTCAATGTAGCAAATCCAAGCCTTTGTGGCTCACCTATGATGAAAGAGGAAGGCAAGTGGAAGGTCCCAAATATTCCACGTTAAAACATGCAAAACCTCTAAGGATGCATTAGATTTGTTATCAAATCTCTATGAGACTCATGATGCAACCTCTAGATTACATCCTAGAAGGAAGTTCTTTACTCTTAACATGTCGAATTCTACTGCCATTACTTCTCACATCAACAGTTTCAAATCTTAAATGGATCAGTTCTCAATTGTAGGATGTGCTATTCAAGATGATGATGCCATTATAACCTTGCTTTCTTCTCTTTCAAAGTCGTATGAACACTTTGTCGTGATGATCTCCACACAACCCGACCTCACTCTTCAAAAGGTGATCGGTCATCTTTTTCAAGAAGAAATGCGGAGAAAGACCAGTGACCTGTCCATCAAAGACAATTTATTGCAAGCACCGTTTGAAAAATGAGGACCGGATTATGTTGGTCCTATTCATCCTGCCGCGCAAGGATCTCAGGCCCGATACATTACTGTAGCAACTGATTATATGACCAAGTGGGTTAAATCCAAAGCTGTCAAAGTTGCTGATGCAAAATCTACGGCCAAGTTTCTCTATGAAAATATTGTAATCAGATTTGGATGTCCGATCGAGATTGTTAGTGACCGGGGTACACACTTTTTTAATCAAACAATAAAGTATTTACTGGAAGATGTTTTTGTGATTCATAGATTTAGCACTCCTTACTATCCCAGAGGGAATGGCCAAGCTGAATCTTCCAATAAGATTCTCTGCACCATCATGACAAAGACAGCAAGTCGATCTAATTGGGAACATAAACTGTATGCAGCATTATGGGCATTCAGAACCGCTTACAAAAATAGTACAAATCAAACACCCTTTCAACTAGTCTATGGTCAAGATGTTGTCATGCCGATTGAATTTTTAATCCCATCTTTACGCATAGCGACAACAGAACGGTTAAATGATGATAACTCTTTACAACTACGTCATGAAGCATTGCACAAATTATGTGAAACCCGATTGATGGCAGTTCATGCATTAGCAGCAGAGAAAGCCCGCCGCAAGGCATGACACAATCGTCGATTGCACAAAAAGGATTTGAAAGCAGGAGATCTTACATTGATGTACAAAACCAAGCTGATCAAGGGAAAATTGAAGTTACCAGTGAAGGCCCATATAAAGTGAAGGAAATCCTGAACTATGGCACAATAATTCTTGAGCACTTGGATGGAAAACGATTTGATACTCCGATGAATGACAGCCGATTACGCAAGTTTTGGCAGCCTGCTCTACCAGATCAACAATTTGTTGTTTTCAATATTTGATTGTTCAGATTTTTTGTGAAAAAGACAGTTAAAAAAAAATGAGAAACAGCTTATGAGCAAAAGTCAGAAAAGTCATCAACATTGGAAAAAGGAAGAACAATATTTTTGATGAAAAATGACTTAGAAAATCCATGTTTTGGTCATATTTGGCCTATACAGTATCAAAAACCTTCGCTGAGCTCTCAGACTATACATCCACTTCAGATTTATCTAATTTGAGGTGGACGAAGGTTCTTTTTCAATAAAAATCCATTTTTGGAGCTAGGCGAATGATTAGTAATATGCCATTTTGGGAACCTTCGTCGAGCACCTTACTCTCATTATGAAACTTTGCTGACATGCTAGATGGTCTTAAAATGTCAAAATTAGGTTGGCCATAGGTTCAGATTTTGGAAAAATGCATTTATGACAGTACTTGGGTGAAGGACTCTCCTGGGCGAAGGTTCATTCTTCGCCAGCCCTGAAAAATGTTCGCTTGATAGGTTCAGATCCCCAGTAACCTTCGCCGAGATTTTTATAGACTATTTTCACAGTACTGTACATGCCTGCAAGTTTTGGTTCAGAATTGATCAGCCAAACTAGTATTCAGTGTAATGGACCCACCAAATTCACCTATAAGTTGGCTGAATTCGATTCATTCCTCACTTGTGCTAGCGAAGCTCTTGCAAATTTTTCTCGCGACCAAAGCCTTCCAAACTTCCTAAACTGCTTTCCAATATACTTTGGCACGTTTTACCTTTCATTTTTGATCATCATGTCTTCCACCGATACTTCCTAGTCTCTGCGTTATACTATCCATCGTGATGTCCCATTTGCAACGGACATCATGATACTTCCTAGCACAAGCACGGTCACTCAGTGGATGACCCTTGCGGAGCCTCTGCTTACTGCAATGAGTATTCATGAGAGAGCCTTTTCTGGCAAAATCAACATGAATTTCATCACTCTTGCCTTCAATACGTGGAAGGAAGAGAAATCCAAATTTTATATCACATTTCAGGGAGCAACACACAAGGTGCGCGTCACTGAGGCCGCCCTTGCTGCCATAGGTATAATGTCAGGTACACAAGCCTCACCCAATCATAAGTAGGCCAAATAGGCCATAAAGCCTTACATCGACCTAACCAACGATCTGCACTGGACCAATGACAAATACCTCCTAGATGCCATCACTGAGCCTTCCATCCATGTTGCTGCCCAGCTCCTGAACAACTTTTTTGTTAATAAGAGTTAGATGGTTCGAAAACTTGTCAGAGAGATTTCCCAGATATGTTATTTACTCATGAGAAATAGAGTTTGTTTTTAGATGAGTTGCAAGATTCTCAGTGAGTTTATGTGAGTAACATATGCGGATTATGGATATCTGCCAGGTTATAGCCTATGTTTATGTATAGGAACATAGTTGGATATGTTGCTTATGTACATCTTAATCTTGTGGATCTGCTATGTGTTTCCTATGTGCTGAGTTTATATCGCATACTTAAACTAGTCAGAGTGCATAGACATATGAACAAGTAATGTGCGAAATAGTTACTTGCATGTTAATGGTCTTTCTATGAAAGGATAACTCATTAACTTATTGATGGTTTAGAAAAGGATCTAAATGTGGTGTTATACTAGTATAATTAAGAATTCTACACCTAGACATTTAAGATTTCTGAATAATTTACAATTGACTTGAGTAATTGGATTACTTTTGTTTAGAAGTTAATTGGCTAAATAAGTAGTGTGAAGAGAATTCACCAGAAATTGTTTATTTTGATCTATATTGCTTGTAAGACACATGATTTGTGAGTCATCAGGATTCATCTATGAGAGTTTTGTGCATAAAATATAGGAGATTCTTGATATAGAATATTTTCTGAATGAGGAATATCCTAAGTTATTGCGTGAATCCTAGTGAGCTCATATTGGATGACAAAGTCTAATTAATATCAAGGATAACCATTGAATTCAGTTGGAATTCGGCAGAACTTTGTAATATCTAGATATTGTTCTAGGTGATTGTATAAAGTTTATATTGTTAAAGACGGATGTTATAATGGTCTTTAATTACTTGGTTGATTGTAGAATTTGGAACTCATAATTCAGTTAAGAATCGAGTTGGAAGAATATTCTTGGAATCCAACAATTTTCCTTGTAGAAAAGATTTCAAAATGTTTCTTATATTTCTTGATTGGTATGCTGTACATATACTCCAGTATCTTTTAATGATTATGATTTTTTGGAATCCTGTAAATTATGATTGACGAATCATAAGATTCTAAATGTTACGATTGAAGAATCATAAATGGATACTTAGTGGACATTAAAAGAATATAAGGGAATGTGAGGATTATTAACATAATGAGTAATTCTTGATCAATTGGGAGAGTCAAGGATTTAGATATCTTATTTGAACTCTAACTTTCTTTTCTCCAGTGCATATTTGAGATTATGTACATCCCATAGGCATTTTCATTCAGTAATTGCTTACTTATGAGCAATTTGCTTACCTTTACAGATTGTAGTCAAGGAATGCTTGTGTACTATTTTCAGCCTAAACTCTTCGGTTAATTAGGAGCAGTAAGTCTATTGTGATTGAATGGTTGTTATTTCCTTACATATGTTGCTAGGAATAGACCGCTTAACTAAAGAGGACTAACTTGCCACAATCCAACAAGTGGGGAGAGAAATCGGCCTACTACAAGTATTTTGACCTAAATTAAGCTTTGGATCACAAAGATCCCCATTCTATACTTGAAACTGCTTGATTTTGACAAGGAAATCACTCTAGCACACTCTAAAATTGATGGCGCTTCCAAATCACTCACTAGAATTGGATTTCTCCTCCAAATATAGCCTACAACAAAGCTCTGATACCATGTGGAAAAATCAGATCACAAAGATCTAATTATGCCCTTTGATCTTTAGCTCTAAATTTTTTGACTTTCATGTAAAATCTTATTTTTTTATCACCTTTTTTAATTGAAGGACATCTTTTTTTTAGAATGGTATTTGCTATAGCAATGTGCTTTAATATATATATATATAGAACGTTTACATTTACATCCATGATGGGTCAAGCTTAGATTTGTGTATATTGAGCGCGTGGCCACATGAAATTATCTAACATGGAAAATATTCAATTTTTAATGCCAACTTAGCAAAGAAAAATAAGAAATATTGGAGAATAAGCTCCCACGTATCCTATTTTTATAGCAACTCTAAATTCATCCTAGGTATTGTATCCTATTTTATAGCAACTCTAAATTCATCCTAGGTATTGAAGGATGCACCTAGACATCCCTTTAAATTTTTTTGTAGAGGCACCTTTTGGGTGAAAGGTGTGTTAAAATAATAAAAATGCTCTACAAGCAAATTTCAAAATTGAAAAGTGCGTGCAAAAGCAATTTGATGTAAAATATTTTCTTCACCATTTCTCCTTAGGAGGATCAACCTTTTCCTTTTAAAAAAAACAAGGTGATGTACACCTCACTAGAAGCTTTGCCTCTAAGCATCACAAAGCTAAAAAAAATA
>CM055100.1:14808718-14880122 GCA_029204225.1 Diphasiastrum complanatum | reverse complement strand
ATTAAAGCATTCAATGATGAGTTAGCATATATTCATGAGAGCATTAAGGAGGTAGAACTTGTTCAAGTTATACTTAATGGCTGTTGGATGATCATTGCTAATCTTGTTCAAAGTTTGCTATTCAAAAGACTTTGCCAAGTATTGTGGATTTGGAAGAGATCCATGTAATGAGGAGTTTAAGCTCAATCAAGAGGGAGGGTGATCTACATCAACATCTCATTATGAAGTGGAGGCTATCATCAAAGGCAATTGGTCTAAAGGGCAAGATCAACGTGAGACTTCCTCTTTTGGCAAAAAGAAAGATAAGTCTAAGTTGAACTGCTTTTATAGTTGATGAAAGGACATTTTGCTAATTGAATGTTTGAAGAGGCAAAGAGATGAAGGTAGCAAGCAAATCAACTTCATTATACATTTCTCAATATTCACAATTTCAAATCAGTATTCACATTGTATTCACAATGTTCACGATTAGTATTCACAATATTCATGATCACTATTCACAACATTCATGATGAAAATCTCATAATCTCAGTTTCTCAAAATCCCAGTTTCGTTTCTCAATATTCACGATCACAAACACCATTAGTAAAGTAATCTTTAGGACGCATCTCTGAAAAGTCAATCATTTCTTCATCCAATATGGAAGACATTGTCTATATGTCCTACAAAACAAAACACAATCGCAAAATTATAATTTTGATTAGAGATCAGTTATTATAGGTAAAAACTTATTGAAGAAAAAATTGTAACACAAAGTACAAATAGTGTGTTCATTTAAATCAAGCCCATGGGAAATGGACCTGGAAAATTGCGTTTCGATGCTTACTAGCTGCTAAAAGTTTGCAACCTGTAAATCAAATTGTGTAACTACTTGATCCTCCTTTCCGCTGGTTTGGAGGTTTTAAGTCTATCACATAAGACTGTTCAATGTCGACATACTTCAATGGTATGTGAAAAATGCAAAAATAAGCTTGGTAGAGGCCAAAAATCTTGTATATAGATAAACACACATGTGTGGAGCCTATTCCCACGTGTGAAAATAGTGTACTTGTCATGTACCATAATCATATAGGTTGTACATATGATTTAATTCAAGTTCTAGTGGCTAAAAAGGCCAAAAACTAGTTTCTAGACATATGACACATGGCATCAATCTATTGATTGCATGAGCCACATCCTTTGGTTAGGTGTCATATCACATGTGTAGAGGACAGCTCACATGTGTGGAATAGGCTGAAGTAGGCAAATTTTGACTTCTAGAAGATTTCCAAGTAGATCTCCATATAGAAGGAAAATGGACCAAAAGTGCTCAAAATAGAAGGTTTTGTCCAAGTGTCAGTTTTGCATGATGAATCATCATATGACAAAGCACCTTCTTACATGTGGGATCAGAGGGATGATCAGTACCACGAGCTCCCACTTATTGTATATATAGAGCCACATTTGGCCATAATCATGGTGAGACACCAATCTTGGTTTTGGAAGCAATTTTGAGTGATTCTCTCCATTTGTCTACATTTGTTTGATTGTTTTGAGGTTCTATCAATGTGTACTTGATTTTTAGGTTGGAGTCCGTACTCAAACAGTTTTTCACACTTGTGAAACCATAAAGTACACTTACCTTCAATTAATGATTGTTCTTGTTAGGATTTTGTGTCTAGAATTGATCTAGATTGATCTTAATCTGAAGTAGATTGATAGATCAAGTAATCTGACAACCAATCCCTCTTGAGGATCAGATTAGAATTCACTCTTGGTCCTTTTTGTACTTTTTCCACATGGTATCAGAGCCTAGTACAAGAGGTTTTGTTGAAATTGATAGGGTTAATCCAAATTAAAGCCAAAATTAGCAGTTTTTTGGAAACTAGTCAAATTTTGTGTAGCGAGTTGGATTTGATAGCTATCCTCAAAAATTTTGGTCCAGATCTTGTCGTGGGCTGTAGGAACCCTTTTCACACGTGTGAGGCCGTACATCTCCGGTTTTGGCTGAGAAAATTCAAAAATTTGTACAATTTGACTCACACACCCAATTTGAGAGACTTTTGGTGCAAAATCAAGCATTTTCTATAGAGAATCTAATCCCTTGATTAGTTCTTGGATTAGATCAGCCAAGAAATTAAATTTGAAGCTTGAAATAGGTGCATTCATTGATCATCTCTGATTTTTTGAGTGCATGTTGAAGTTGAGAGAGATTTTGCTAAAAATCATAGGTTAAGGAGTGATATGCAAGGTGAGAGGTTGAAATCCATTGTACCATCACTCTAGATTTGTTTAAGGGTGATAGGGTAAAGTTTAGAAGCATCAATTTGCTAGAAAACATCTTTGGATCTGTCCTCCAAGTGAAAGCTTTGAGAGTTTCTAGTGCATATAGAGCATCTATGCAAATCTTTTGTAGAATTTGACATAGATTGGCTTAAATTGAGAGTTCTAGAAAAGAGATTGATCCAAGTCACATTGTTCAACCCTACTCGATTTGTTTGAGTGATTGTCATTAAGGTGTCTATGGCAAATGTGTAGAGAGAGATCCAATTTTCTAAGAGTTCCTTCCTTTGTAGAGAGCAAGATCTAGAAGCTCATTATGTGTTGTTATTGGTGAAGAATTTGTCTTCTCCTATGTGATCAAATCTTTCTAAGTGGCATTAGCTCTTTGAAGCACAATATCTTAGTGAGAAAAATCACAACTTTTGATTTTGAATTTCATTCTAAGTCTTAAAAGGTAGAGTAATTGGTGGAATCCAATAGGAGTGATTGAATTCAATTTGTTGAGCAAAAATTGACAGTATGTATGAAACTCAAATTAGTTCTATTCAACTTTCTTTGTGAGAGTGTGAGGGTCAATTTGTGATCCCATTTGATGTCTAGAATGAGGAGGAGTCCACATTTGAGTATTCATGCATGGTTGAGATCTTTGTGAATCTCTAGTTGTCTAATTTTTGAGCTTTGTGAAAAATTGGTGGTATAGTTTGTTTTCAAATCAAATCAAATTCATTCTTAATCTCAAGAGTGAGATTATTTGGGTCAAGAGTGAGTCCAAAAGAAGTGATTAAGTTTGATTTTTATGTGTTTGAAACAAAACCCATCTTTTGTTCAAGAATCTCAAGTGTTGAGAGAACTAGTCAAGTGAAAAGGAAAATCTAGGTGTCAAATCTTTTCATATCCATTTCAACTTTCAAAAGAAAGAGTCATTGGTATTTAATGAGTCCAATAGAAAAGTGGATCTGATTTCTTTTGTGATTTGATTCAAAGATTGTATGCTTTTGTCTTAGTGATCAAAGCAAAGTTTCCAAGTGACTAGTCATTAGTGTGAAGATTGATTCTTAGGTTTGTGAGTTAGATCTTTTGTAGATCCTTCTAGATTGTTGAAGATGTTCAAATCTAGTCTCTTGAGAGTCACAAATTACATTTGTAGAATCATATCACAAGTTTTTATTCACATAGTATCAATAGGTGGCATCCTATTGAAGGAAAGAAAGGATCCTAAGTGCAACCTTTGTGGCAAGGGAGGATATTTTTTCTCAAGATGCTACAAAAAGAAAACCAGTCCATCCAAGGAGATCCAAAGCAGGGGGGCCGAGGTGAAGGATGGAGCTTCAAGTTCAAAATGCAAATACAAGAAGGACAAGTCCAAGGAAAGGTGTTTCCTTTGTGGAAAGGTGAATGAGGCTTGGAGTCTCACAAGGACTTGCAAGATTTGTCTTCAAGAGTCCATCACAACACATGTCAAATCTTTTGAAATTTTTCATTTGGAAGTACATTGTTTGGTTCAAGATGCAAAGATAGATTTTATGTCCTTGGAAAGTATTTTGCTTGGAACTTTGGACAAGTTCAAACTTCTTGTTATTATCCAAGAGAAATCAATCAAGAATAAGGAGCAATCACAAAATGAAAATAGTTTGATTTATGCTCTCATGTCAACTTATGAAGAACCATTTTTTATTTCAATATTGGAAAAATCATGCCAAGTTGTGGTGATTTTTGGACTTATGTTTCTTGCATAAGTAATCTTGATAATCATAGGAAGTGCATATTGAATGGTCATACTTGTTTCGATAATTATGAGACATGGAGGTCTCCGATTTCCATCAAGAAGGAGCACCATGAAGAGGATCTTAAAGAACCATCTCAAGGTTCAAGTGTGCCAAGGATTGAGGAGAAGAGACCTTTTCAAGTTGTGATTCCAAAAACAAACTCAAGAAATATGGTTGATTCCATGTGGCTCACATTTCAAGGGAAAGAGGAGCATATCTCATGTGGTATACATCTCATACTTACTTCTCTTATGTCATTTGATAAATCAATTTGCTTTAGTGAGATCATTGCATCTCAAAATTGGAGTAAAGCCATACTAGTTGAGTATGAAGTCTCTCTTGAGAACATAGATGATGTTCTTAAAAGGTTGAAATTGATTTTAAATCAATTAAAAAGCAAATGGTTATTTCATCAAATGTATGCTCTTGACTCATGCAAGAGCAAAAGTGATTTGTTCACTCATAGTTTGAAAATTTGTATTGAGGCAAACTGTAAACTCTTTATGAGAGTAAGTGAATCATCTTCTAAAGACACTTATCTCCATAATGAAGTATTTAACCTCATTGGATCTGAGATTAGCATGGTAAACAAGCATGAAGATATGATACAAACACTTTGTTATTATAGCATGCATAGTCTTGCCAATTTGGATGAGTCTAATTCTCTAGATCGTGGTAACATGATGTTAGATCTTCGTGATCCTAATAAATCAAGAAGAAATCTTTATTTTCTCATGAAGGAGCATGCACATGAAGAAGGAGCAAGCTTCAAGGTCAAGCATCTACATGAAAATTGGAAGGAATCAATTTTGGAGGTGCTAGGATGGTGCAAAGCTCTCAAGTTCATCAAAGATGTCAACATCAAAGAAGCACTATCATGGATATGGTGATTTCAGATCAACATCAAGCTCATTGGCTGATCTTCACACCTTTTGAACCAGCAAAGACCAATTCAGCCCATGGAGTCAAGTTCAAGATCATCATGTTTTCCATCAAGCTAGATTTACCAAGCTAGATTTTTGAGGAGTGTGAAAAATGCAAAAATAAGCTTGGTAGAGGCCAAAAATCTTGTATATAGATAAACGCACATGTGTGGAGCCTATTCCCACGTGTGAAAATAGTGTACTTGTCATGTACCATAATCATATAGGTTGTACATATGATTTAATTCAAGTTTTAGTGGCTAAAAAGGCCAAAAACTAGTTTTCTAGACATATGACACATGGCATCAAACTATTGATTGCATGAGCCACATCCTTTGGTTAGGTGTCATATCACATGTGTAGAGGACAGCTCACATGTGTGGAATAGGCTGAAGTAGGCGAATTTTGACTTCTAGAAGATTTTCAAGTAGATCGCCATGTAGAAGGAAAATGGACCAAAAGTGCTCAAAATAGAAGGTTTTGTCCAATGCAGAGTATCGAAATTGAGAATGCGAAAGAGTTTGGCCAAAGGAATTCTCATTTCATAATTACAATGAACTCTATATTGAAAAAACAAAACATGCAAAAAGCAAAAGCAAAACTAGGTCATGCAAAAAGTATCTAAGAAAGTCACATATGCAAGTACCCTCGTGATGAGATTCCCATGCAAAAGCAACAGCCAACTAGTATCTAGAAATCGGGTGAGGTTGCGTGCCAAGGGCCAAGGCCTAAAAATTGAGACTTCCAAAATGCTTTATCGTTTAATGCTGACTTTATTCCAAAACTCCATTTACCAACCTGCCCATATAGTATTGCCTTTGTAATGCAAGGCCAAAAAGAAGCTAGTCAAGCAAGGTCTCTACCAGTGTTGGGTGGGTATCAAAATTTTTGATACCAGCCATCTCAGCCTGGTATTGCAGTTTTGTAGAAAATGTAATACCTGTAGGGTATAAACATAAGGAGGTATAGGAGTTGTAGACTGGTATAGACCGGGCTGGTATCACAAAGGGTGATAGCAGCCAGTTATCAACCCGGGTATCAACATGTACAAATTGCTATAAATATACTTTTTAAAGTGTAATATCATAATTTAAAATATAAAAAATCTGAGATATAAAAAAAATACTAAAAATAATACTACTATTGATACCACGACAAAAATCCACAAAATCTTCCCAACCTGGGTATCATCATGAATAATAAAATAGTTAATACTGGGTGTCAGGTTCTAGATCTTAGTATTAGAAATCATATACCAGTCGAGTCAGTTTTTTAATACCATGTTGATACCCATTATTGATACCATCCGTGACCCTATATACCTGCCCAACACTGGTCTCTACTTCTTCCTGCTTATGTGTCTGAATTCTCTAATCAACTACGGCCTTAAAATTAAGACTTCCAAAATGCTTTATCGTTTAATGCTGACTTTATTCCAAAACTCCATTGACCAACCTGCCCACATAGTATTTGCCTTTGCAATGCAAGGCCAAAAAGAAGCTAGTCAAGCAAGGTCTCTGCTTCTTCCTGCTTATGAGTCCGCCTTCTCTAATCAACTACGGATATAATTCTATGTTGGTACTACTACTATGAAGAGTATTATTAGCTGTGTGGTAGAGGACTCAAGCAATTCTCCATTGTTTCTACACGATCAATTGTGTATATAGCGACTTCTCTTTTCCATCTGGTTTTGATATTCCACAGTGCATACACACACACACACACACAATTAGCAGAGCTGGTTACGTTGAGATGGGGAGTGAAACTCCATTCAATTTTGTCTTGAACACGGGAGCTTTCATTCCTTCTCTGGGCTTGGGTTTAGTGATGGGAGCAAGCGATTCAGAATCTTCAGTGGTGGACGGAGTTCTTTCTGCTTTGGAGGTGCTTACTGTGTCTCCTCAAAGAACGTTTTATCGTGGAAGCTGTAGCAACTATGTATATATATATGTTAGCGGCAGCTGTAGAGGAGCTCATGGTGCCTCCCCCGCGGGGAGGCACCCCGCGACTCTGCATCACGTTGCCTGCACCTAACAAACGTAGAAGCGAGAGGGGTGTCTTATCCCCTACTTCTGGCAGATTATTTGCAAGGATCATTTGATTTTGCAGTATGATTTGTCTTTGCATAAACTGCTCTTCAGGATTGCTATGTGTGAACTTTTTATCGGCTGTCCACTTAAGAATTGTTATAAAAGGCTCACAAAAATTCTGGTTCTAAGTTTGCATTAACATTGTGCTTCTCCAAGGTGCCTGCAAAATACAAAGAAAATTTGAGCACTTATCATGTTAGCATTACTCTCTAGGGAGAGACTGTACGGATCAACATTATCTCCTTCAGTACAACCAAAAAGAAATACACATCAATTCATAGTTTAACTCTAGAATGGATTAAGAACGAGAATTAGTATCATTTTTCCTCTACGTCTTTCCTACCAGAGAATATTCTCACCTCTGTGTGGATCGTGGACTTACAGAAATTTGACTTCTATAGATGGAATCATGTTGCTTATCTGTTTGGAAGATGAAATATTCTAGCAAATGTCTGTGCCACCAAAGTGAAGCAGCAACTGAAAGACTTTAACTTCTATGGGAGTCTAGAACATGGCTAGTATAATATATTCTGTTTCCCTACTGACTTGGTATGTATACTGAGATTGATGAGGTCACCATGCAGGTTGGTTATAGACACTTTGATACAGCCAGTATATATAATTCTGAGTTGGCCTTGGGGAGGGCCTTAAAAGAAGCATTTCAAAGAGGCATTGTCACTCGTGATGAGATTTTTGTTACTACCAAGCTTTGGAATACAGATCACGATCCCGAGAGAGCCTTGGCAGCATTGAACGAGAGTCTTCGGTAAGTGTGACAATTCACCTTCTGCAGCCATTTTTGAAGCATTTATGTCTCTATAGTATTGGTCAGCCAGGATTTTCAAGCTCAAAATGTTTTACCTTCCCTAGTTGTCAACATTTTTCACCTTGCTCAGATGTGGACCAAGCAAAACAATAGAAATTCACGAGGTATGCTTGCTTCATTAGGTTGATAATTTTCAAAATCTAAGCTATCTTGTGACAACATCTTGACAATGTGTCATTGTGTTTGAGGCTTACTCCGTTATCAGAGAGGAACTATTTGTTGAGAAGATTAGCGCTGGGTTTTAAAAATCTGGCAGTACTCAAAAAATCAGACAAAAGGATCCACATGGAAAGTTATCACTGTGTTCCTCATTGTGACTGAGGGTGCAGGCAGGTCCCCACCCTCATTCGAGCATCGAGAATGGCTTCAAATCTTTCGTCATCATTCATGATTTTGGCTGAGGCTTCTCAAGCGCTAAATGAGGGTGGGGCCCTGCCTGCAACCTCAGTCAACCTTATGAATACGCCAGCTGCTAATCCCATGGAAAGGGCTGCTTGTTTGAAGACAAGAGGATAATAATCAGGGCATATATTATTCTATCTTACATATCAATAATCAGCAGCCTATTGATTGTGGTACGGGTTGTTGTGGCTATGACCCACAAACTTCATCAACATCAGCAAATAACAATTTTGTCTTGTATTGGGAAGTGGAAGTCCCACTCGGTTAGTTACAACTAAATTTTTTGATTAATTAGATATTGGCTTAAAGACCTCTATATACAGGTGAAAACAAACACTTTGAAGTTAATGAATCGATCACAATTTTTCTGTGTCTGAGTCCTACATACTTCTCAGAATTTTATAGATGGTTTAATCCATTTTTCAGACATCTGTTTCTGCTGTTACAAATACATTGTCTGTAGTTTTCTGACATTACTGAATGCTTGATTCATTGTTGTCAGACAGATAATCGGATGATGTAGTCTGCAACTGGTTTTGTTCCATATTGTTCTGATTCTGTGTAGCAGTGGCTACAATTTTTAGGCAAGTAACAGAGAGGCTATCTCTGTGTGTTAGCTTCTGCACCAGACTGCAGACTTCTTGATAGTTGCATGTGCTTAAACTCATCCAGGAGTTTCATTTTTGTAGAAAATATCAGGAGTCGCATTTCTTCTGATAGTTGTTTGTGTTGACCTTATCAGGACTCTCACACATAAGGAAGAACATATGATTATTTGTCTTCAATTTCTTAGTGTTTGAGAATTCCTTTTTGTTGGAAATGGTGAACTCTTGAAACCATTCCCTGGCATTCCCCGAGGTTGAAGTCACCGATGTGCCCGACGTTTGCCCCTGCGGCCAAAGCCCGAAGTGTCCGAAGTCGACTCAACCGAAGTCCTTGACAGGCCCAAAGTGACAAATCAACTAAAGGTCGCACTTTTCGCATTTTTGCGAAAATGCGACACTCAGTCTAGACTTAGAGTATGTTTTAGCCTACCTTCGGCATTTTCACATTTCCTCGAAAATGTGACACAGTCCAAATGACTAAGAACACACTTTCTGCTGACCTTTGGCATTTTCGCCATATTTGGGAAGCGTGACAGTCCATGCTTCACGCTCTTTCGCAAGATGAAGCCTGGACATGAAAACACAAGGCGGCTGAAGAAAATGACAGCCAACCGTAATCAGTTAGAATTAGCTTAATGCATTCGAACGAGCTGTCAGTCTTGTGGCTGATGAGAGACTCATGAGGGATGAAAGAGAAGGTAGCAACGACCAGGAGAAGACCCTTTTCACAAAGGGAAAGAAGAAAAACAAGAACAAGCCCAGATTCGACAAGGCTCATTCGAAGTCATCAACAAGAGGCAGCAACAACAACAAGCAGACTTCTACTTGCGATCACTGTTACAAGCCGGGACACACAGTCGATAGATGCTGGTTCAACCCAACAATACCTTACATGCACTGCAAGAAGAAGGGGCATTCTGCATATGAGTGCAGATTCAACCCAAATGGACAAAACAAAGCTGAAAAGGCTCATGTTGCAGAATCATCAAAGGATGCAGACAGGAGCGATGGAGCCTTCACAGTATTCGATGAGGCTTCAACCAGCTATGCGCAGCATGACTACGACGTAGTAATCGACTCAGGAGCAACTTCGCACATTACGTGCAATAGAAGGTCGTAGAATGAGGCATGGACATTAGAGCCACACTGAACGACTCACTCAAAACAAAACAAAATACAAATGCTTCCAGTTCTTCCATCTCTGATTGTCGTGTTGTGTTTGTTTATTGACTGCTGCAAGGTCCGTGATTTGTAGTCGAGTGTCTAGGTCATGCAAACTCCGCGTAAGCAAAGCAAGAGCACTGAAAATCTACACTTTTTCCTTTTTTGGGAAAATTTGTTTAGTTTCTTGACGATTATAGTCATGGGCAACCAATTAGATCCAATAGTATTGGATGGTATGTTCAAGTGGAACTAGATAGTTTCATAGGCTTTGGCAAATGTGAGTTTAGGCTTTTCCTAATTAAGTTTTGGACCTAAAGAAGAGCAAAAATTCAAACAGTATGTTAGTTGCAATGTTGCACGTTCCATTCCGGAATGAGATCTAAGAAATCCCATTAGGGTTTCCAGAAACGCAAATTTTTTTGTTTTTTTATTGGGTGCCGTGGTCCAATTTGGGCCATTAAGTGATTGTTTATTGAACATCTCTATTTCTATATTACATGAAATGAAATCACATGGAACCGTATTGAATGACAACAAACCGACAACAATTATGAAGCATAAGCCCCTATCTCAGAGCTGTGATAAAAACGTGAGTCAACTTAATGTGCTCAACAAAATACAAGTACATTATACAATGCCAACAATATCTCTTTCTATAGTTAACTAGATCAATATGGCTTTAGCCTCTATGCAATGTTATTTTGGCCTCTTTCTAGTTTATCAATACGTTGTTTTTCTGATGCATTCATTGATGATTTCCGAGTTCATTTAATACTAACTAAACTATCAATTTTTTTTTGGCCATTAATTTTCTTTCCACCAAAAAAAAAAAAAATTTGCGATCTGGGTCGCGGATTGCTGACATTTCAAAACGCACTTTCTGGAACGAGGTGGTTGTAAGTGTATAATTGTTGGATTGAATTATAAATGTGAATCATTTATCGATTTGAGCAATTTGTGGAAACAATGACCGTTAGTAGGCATTAAGTCTACTAGATTGACCATATCAGTTTGATATTGAATGATTATCAACACATTATTGAAATTTTTAACTGATTTTTGTTTTATTATAAGATGTGATGCTATCTATTGCAACTCAACAAGGTAGTATTTTGTTTTAAGGTTTGTATCTACTAGAAAATTTAGATAGTTGATTATGCATAACTTATATGTAATATCGTATTTTGTACTATTGTATTTGTAAATGTAAGTAAGAGATATATAATTGACCGAGTGATCTAATTATTTCCATATGATATGATTGAATATCAATTGAGTAATAGCAGATTGAGTCTTAGATAGTTGTAGAGAGAGGAAATTGGTAATGAAAACCACAAACTAGAATGGTAGTAGGAAAGGTTCCCACTATATATAAGTTACGAATAGAGCCACAGCTGATCTAGAGCTAAGCTATGAAAGAATCACATAAGCAAGACTTAAGCTATGAAAGCAGCACATAAGCAAGACTTAACCCTAGAAAGCAGGAAAGAGAGAGATTAAGGAGGCTAAAGAGAGAGATCAATATCATCAGCTGAATAACAAATGACACAATTTCTCTGCTTATGGCCAAGAGGAAGCCCTAAAAGGAAGCTTCCGGTGGCTAGGGCCCAACTGGGAGGGAAAATAGTGCGCCCTCCAAGAAGGCCGCCACTCTCTAGTAATATGTCCAAATGGCCTAATAATGAGTAATAAGGCCAAAGGCCAACCATATAGTCTAAGTGTCACTAATGAATAAAAAAGGGCCCAAGGCCTGCTTATGCATAAAGTAAAGTAAATGTAAATGGACGCGGCGAATGTAATGAGCCGAGTCCATAACTATATATAAACTCAACTTTTCCTGTGCCTGGGCCATGCAAGCCAAGAATATTCCCAAAGCGCTTTTCATTACTATTGATACTCTACACATGCCAATAACCATCCTAACCCATGCACCAGCTCCACATACGTGATTGGGCCCTCACAAGGCTATTAATTACATTTCTGGCCTAGTTCAAAATAACGAGGCGTAAGCAATAATCTAGCGTACTAGAGTACCGTGTATCCAAGTCTAGGATTATGCTGAATCCTATATGCAGGATGTGGATGTAACAATTGTAGTTGGTGATTCTATTGATGCTTTCTAGTATATGATGCAAGCAAGTTTTTGAGAAGTTATGTCCTAATAATTTTGGTGCACTTATTCTTTTGTGGGCTTGAATTCTTAGAGGTTCTCTCTATGTTCATGGGCTGCAACATCCATATGGAGAATATTTACTTGGATATCAACCACAAAATGTTTTTCATGTAAGAATATTGTAGAGCTCGAGTTTCCTTTCCCTCAAAAGTGGCTGCATTGCCAAAAGAGTTTATGCTTCGTGTCACACAATGGCCATCAAACTGCTCATTTTTGTCCAATTTTTTTATGTTTAGGATTACACACATCCTTTTGGTTTGATATAAGGCCACCAAAACGTCGCTTAGATGATGGTGATGACGAGGCTAAAAAGTAAAAAATGTTTCTTGGTTTATTCTTGTATTTCATAGCATTTTGTGTGCTCTTAGTGCTGAGCTAGACCCTCCAGATTTTCCAAAATTGCTATTTGCTGAATCCTACTCCCATCCACTGGCTTTCCCCATTTTTCCAAATTCCTGGCCATGCTGATTATCTTTGTATACCACTAGTACTTTCTTTATTGTATTGTTAAGAGCCACTTATCTAGTTTTGACACAATGTCTTTGGCAATTGCATTATCACATTCGTATTCTGAATGACATATTTGATCTCTTATCTAAGATTTTCGTAGATGGCCTAAACAAATTCTGATCATACTCAGTGATCTGGGTACCCGTTCTAGCTTTTGAACGCTTCTATATCTAAGCTCAAGCTGCTTGACTGAAAGTCCTTGTGGGAAAGAGAACTACTGAAATAGTAGGTGTACATTTCGTGTATCTAAACCTTAGCTTGTGGTGCAAGGATAGTTTTCTAGTTGTTGCATTCACAACTTTACCCCTTTGAAAGGTGGGCTGGTTTGTATTTAAAGAGCTGATTTTCAAGTTGTGTAAGGCTAACTGCTTAGCTCAGTGGGCACAAATATGAATTTATATTATGTTGTTTTTCTTGACTAGTGTATTTGTGCTATGAGATGCTGCTAGTAAAGGTCTGAATTAGCCTGGTATGCAGTGCATTGCAGCTTGACTATGTTGATCTGTACCTCATACATTGGCCCGTGAAACATAAAGGTGAAAAGAAATTTCCTCCAGACGAGAATGACTTTTTGCTGTTAGACATAAAGAGCACATGGCAAGCCCTTGAAAGCTTTGTTGAACTTGGTCTCACAAAAGCTATTGGTGTAAGTAACTTCTCTGTGAAGAAGCTGGAGGATCTTCTTGAATATGCCAAGATTATCCCAGCTGTAAATCAGGTATGTACATCTGCTGCAACTGTCATTGTGCTTGTGAATGTGCTTTTAGAGTAACTTCATTCCAATTTTAAGGCATATAATGGATAATTTTTTAGGCAGTCGCTGGAATTTGGTACTTGATTGGTTGTCTCATGTGCCTTGCTATTTATAGCTTCTATTTTTGTCGTTGTGTACAAATGTGCATTGTCCTTATGTGACTGTAGGAGAAACTTGGGCACCATATGAATTGTAGAGGGCCTTTATGCTTGTGACTTGGTTTTTACTTTTCGACTCCTGGACTGTAGCGTTGTGTAGATACAGTCAATCTGCTGGAACTAGTTTTCTTCCAATGGTGATGTTATACATACCTCAAGAGGATGTGCAGAACGATGATGAGTTGTAGAACTTATTGGGAAACCTAACACGACGACCTTCATCTCATAGCATTGAAAGCTTGATAGAAAATTGGATTGGAATATTAAAATGAAGTGCTTTCATAAACTCTCAAAAAGGATTTTGCACCTGTAAGATGAGTTCTTTATTTGCATATCAGAAATCTGAAAATATTGTGTCTTAACTTTGCTGTAACATGATGGTTTACAACAGCAGAAGGGTTGTTGTTTCTTAACTATTTGAAAACTAGTTACATATGCAGCAGCTGAAAAGCGGCCTACTTTCCTCTTAGAATATAATGATCTAGTGGTAACACATAGAGCTTGCAGAAATCACATGAATGCAGCGCTACTGGCTTCCATCACTGCATTAGCTTCTTTACATTCCTCTCAAACAGGTTTTCATTAAAAATACTTTAAATTTGAACATCTTCTTTCATCACCAGCTTGTTATCTTGAGGATCTTTTTCTATTGAGCACGAAGATCGTTGCCTCTTTTGTTGCTCACCTTATGTGTGGGACTTACCTTTGACACTAAGGGTGGTTTCACATGGAAGAGTCCAAGGCCATTTCAAAATTTGCACTTACCCCCCAATTTGAAAGCCCAGGTCCTTCCACGTGTCATTCCATGTGAAAGCCCCTTTCATTTGGAGGGCAAGGCATTTAATGTCTAAATTCAAATTAGATAAGGCATTTATAGTTTTTATTGGAGGGGATAGAAAGGGCCCACCACTTAACCCCCATACTCCAAGAGGCCCAAGATAATCCCATGGTATCTTGAGTTACCCAAGTTGGCACCTTTCAATGCCACCTAGGTGCAACTCCCACCCGTTGCGAAATGGGGGGAAGTCCTCTTGGAGTGGCTTCACCAATCAAAGTAGAGTATTCGGGCCGTTTGGACATACCCCCCATTCCTTGTTAGATTGTATATCAACAAGACTAGAGATAAGTTGTTAGACGTTCCATGCTATCATAGTTTAAATTAACATATAGCTCGTAACTTCTGACTATGGATGTGATCTCAAGAAGCCAACTGGAAATATGAGCCTATAAATTCAGCAAGTAAGAGGTGAAAAGGGTAAGTTACTTTTGGCTGGTGATGATTTTGGCATTCGTATGAAGCTTCTACTGCTGTCAAATTCTTTGATGAATAAGCTGAGTGCTTTTTGTGGCATTGACCATGTCTGATTGATGCTTATCTGCGTAACACATGGGATGTCTCAAATAAAAATGACAAAAATGGATAATGTCAACATATTTCGTGGTATTATAGAAGGGTGATGAAAAGTCTATAAAGAGCTAGATGTAGTTGTTATGTCCTGGCATAATTTATTAAAGATTCTCATTATTGATCTCAGACTCGAGTTAGTAGACTATAAATAGGAAACTAAAGACAGTCATTGAGTAGTTTATTATTGGAATCTACTCAAGTTTTTTGTATGAGACTCATTGCTCTTCCTTGTAGGGGATCAACTAATAAGTGTATTTGATGTTCTTTTAGTATTATGCTATTTGCTTCATCTTTCATGGTCTCTTGGTGTGAAATGGGTGCTAAATTTGTGATTGAGCTCATAACACTAACTCCAAGATGGGCTCCATGAAAGCTTGAATAATCATAACTTTCTTTCAGTTAAGACAGTTTTTGTGCTCAATGACCTTTGTAGCAAAACGTTTTGGAGCAAGTTCCTCTATTGGAGGGCCTGAATTTGCTGCCTATTCTCATTAATGTTGTGAGTCTACTTGGAGACATCATCATTTTGATAATCAAGGAAAAAGCTCAATCGAATCTGAGGCTGAATTTGCTATTATGGCTAACATTCATTTCCAGAAAGGATAAATTGCAATACAACTCACATGAGTGAAAGAGAAAGCACTCGAGGATCTCAAACTTTATTGAATTACATAGCAAAATAGAAGAGAAAGTGCAATACCTTAAAAGACTGTCCATTGCCTTCCTTTAGGTATTCCTACAATTCTCTTGCTATTTCTTTAGATCACCATTTACTTGCTGGCACTTTTCATTGTATATTTGCTATTATGTCAGTTCCATCTTTTTTTTGAGCAAACTATCAACATCCTACTGTTCAGCGCTCAATCCACCTGAAAGATTTTTTTTTCTTGCTTAAAAGTTGGAGCTTTGCAGCCTCGTTGCCTGGCAAACTTACTCCATGGGTTTTTGGTTTTCAGTACTCTTCCATGGTTACTTTTCTGCTCTTTAAGTGCCTTCATTGACTGATTTCCTCCTTTCCAAGCAAAATCAAACTCCTTGGCACAAATCCACTCTACTCCCAATATCTCTGTCAGTCTTCAGAGGTTCAGATACCAAATTTTTAATTTATTACAGTCCTTTCCTGATAAATATTAATTGACTTCATGTCAACTTCCAAAATTATCAAAAAAAATTTAATCACAATAGTTGTTTGCCCAATATTGGGTCATATTGAACTCTAATCCTAGTTTGGGCCCTTCGAAGCTATATATAGGGCTCCACACTCTCATTCTACGTGGCTTGTTTGGAGACTAATTACTAGAACACAGGTTACCATAGCTTTAACTTTCTTGTGGAAATGGTCATTCGCTTACTGTTCAACATCAGACTGACTACACATTTGCAGAATTCTATCTATTTTATCTTTTATGATGTATTTCTCATACATTACTATGTTTCAAATTCAACCTGCCCATAAAACAAGAAACTCCTTCGTATGAGATTTTACTCAAGTTAGCCATCAATTCCGTGTCAATTTTCAAAACTGTAAAAGATCTTTCTCTTCTTCATTTTGAGCATTCACATGCCTTGCTGGCCTCTTTGAATTTTTATTTGTGTACCTTAAAGCCAAAGGGTCTTTGAGAGCTGCAACTCTGTAAATTCAGTCATTGAAATCTTTGAAATTTAGTAGTCATTGACCATCGCTTTAATAAATTTTATCTTGTTAGATAGTAAGTATCTTGACCTGACTGTTTTTTGCTTTGCATGAAGTACGTTTCCAAATAGCAACCAGTAGGTTTAATTTACAAACCTAGAATAGAGATCACCTTGGAGAGGTAAAATTTACAAAAAACTCTGAAATGATTGATTTTATACTATGGGGTTTTGCAGGTTGAGGTCCATCCAATGTGGCAGCAGAAATACCTGAAGAAATACTGTACCTCTAAAGGCATTCATGTGACTGCTTATTCAACCCTTGGTGCTCCAAGTACGGCCTATGGTGCAGAGGATTTGATTGACAATCCCCTAATCTTGGAGATCGCAGCAAAACACGGAAAATCTCCAGCTCAGGTGTTTTTTTGCCCTTGTCTTCGAACGTCTAAGGTAGCGGACCCCGGACGCGAACGCGCGTTCCCGTCCGCATCCGGATGCGGACGCGGACAGGGGTGTGTCCGGATCCGGGTCCGGACGCGACCGCTTTTTCTTTTTTTTTAAAAAAATTTAGTGTTAAAAAAATAAAAAAAAATGTGGACGCATCCGACCCCGCGTCCGAGGGTCGGACGCATCCGGGTCCGGACGCGGACGCGGATTACCTGCGTCCGGCCGGACGTGCATCCTTGAAGTTCAAACTTCAAACATAAGAGTGGATAATCAGTTATTCATTTCATCACTTAAAACTGTAAGTTTTAGGACATTTTAAAGATGTTCCGGACCCATAGAATTAATGAACGGTGGACGGTTCACCACGGTTCTGAGAACCATACGGTTCTCAAAAATTTTTGGTCAGAACCGTGGTGAACCGTGTAGTTAATAATTAATAAATTAATCAATTTACTTATTTTTAGTTCATTTTTTATCAAACATTAATTAATCATTTAATTAATTAATAATCATGATGAACCGTACAACGGTTAATGAACCGTGGTTCGGTTCACCCTACAGTTCTGAGAATCGTGGGTGCTATGGTTCCACCAAGGTTAAATGCTTTTTTATCTCAACTTTATGCACGACATATCACTTATCAAACTTAAATGACTCTTATACATATAAGCCATAGAATTAATGAACCTGAAAACCGTATAGTGAACCGTACGGTTCTCAAATTTTTTTGGCCAAAACCGTGGTGTACCGTGTAGTTATTAATTAATTAATTTTTTTAAAAAAAAATTCAGTTCATTTTTTATCAAACATTAATTCATTAATTAATTATCTATTTATTTATGATGAGCCGTACCTCGGTTCATGAACCGTGGTACGGTTCACCCCACGGTTCTGAGATCCGTGGGTGCTATGATATAAGCATACCTTCCTAAATAATACGTTGGCTCATCTCAGATGCTTTACCGAATATATCTCAGATGTATGCCAAATTAATTTCAATGCGTTTTAGTTTTACGCTTGTATATATTAACTCCTATGGCAGGATAATCAGTAGTATACTTACAGGAAATTGTCGCCCAATAAGTGGTGTGCTGCTAAGGAATTCTTTTCCTCTAAGTCTTGGGGTCAGGAGTTAAGAGTCTACATGACTATGCCAGAGAAAAAAAAACAGATGTAAGAAAAAGTGAGATTTTGTGAGCTTTTTCCAAGGACTTCAACTAAGTTGGACAACATTGAAAAATCTTTGAACTTGGCAAAATGTTGCAGTGTCTAGCTCTATGTTGATGTTGACATTTCATGACTACAATGCTCTGAAACAGCCAATGTTTCATCACTGAATAATAGGACAACATAAAATAACGAATTGTCATCTGATTTCATATTGTTGAAATTCATGGGTTCCATTTGATTGACCATCAAAGGACTGTTGCTCCCACCAAGGAATTATTACCTAGTCCTAATTCATGAGCCTGCAGCAAATATTTGACGCTTAATTGCTAGTACAATCTCTAGAGAGAGCTTGTAGTTGGTAGCTCAGGTAGGAGATGACTTAGCATGGTGTTAGATCAAGATAGCTAGACTAGATACTATGTGGGATCATTGTTGCCTAATGGTTATACTTGCACTGTCTTTAATTTCTATGATTGGTGATGTATATGTGGCTTCTGCAACTCTAGCAATAACTTGGTATTAGAATGTCCATGTTTGAGGGGAGAAAGAAGGTGCCGCATTATGGATACATCAAATTTACATCTATTAGTCAAAGTCCATTTAAAAGTTTGAGAAAATCCTAGTATATTGAGAGCAATCTTGTTACGAGCACGTAACCAGTGCCGAACCCTAGAGAACACAGGAGGTCAGATACCACAGTCAAGGTCGATTTGTTTGTTAACCATATTCACATGAACTTTCAGTTTTTGGGCCAAGGATTGACAACTTGATTTCTTTCGTGAAAGACTTTTGGTGTGAGAGTCTAGTATTTTGACTTCCAAGATATAGTCAATATTTGATCACATGCTATTCTCTCTGACCTTTGGAGTATAAAAGGCGGCAGGCTGATTTCGACACGTCACTGGTTTAGAGCAGACCCTGTTAAACAAATGGGGCTTGTGGTCAATGCTAATTTAAATTTTGACCTCAGGAACAACTGATCATAAATGTTTTACATATCATGAAAGTTCTGTTTAGATACATTTAGTTATTCTTCATAAATTTCAAAAGAAGGTTTGTAACTTGTATATGCATAGAAGCTCAAACAATCTGACTTGATTCACATTATATTCTATTTAGAACCCTTATTACACCAAGTCAATCCTTCAATAAAATGCCCAACCGGTTCTCTCTTTGTTCGCATTATATTTAGAAATTTTATTGATTCGTCAATAGGAACTTAGACTCCCTTTTCTGTATGCTGTGTGGAAATTTCATTCCTGAAAGACCCAGATTAGGGATGCAGCTTGTAAATCACTCCCAACTGAATTTTCTGTGTGATCAAGTACTTGCTTTGGAGCCGTGCTTCCTGCAGTTAATGGACTTGAGATGAAAGTACCCAAGGATGTAGAAGTAGCAAATTTCAAATGTATTTGTTGGTAATATGGAAGTACAACATTCTCTTATCATAGCACGATGAGAAAATTCGACCCATGCTTCTTTAAACTTATAATATGAAGCCATTATACACTGAAATCACTTCGGAAGATTTGAAGTATAGATATTGATTCAAAGTAGAAAAGATTTACTTAGATTTTGGGAGTCAACAATTTTTGTTCTTGACTGCATTTTCTTTTAGATAATTTGCATATTATCTAGGTTATTCTGTATTCCCATATTATTGCAGAAGCTAACCGAGTCTATAAGATACACTGATAACTTATTCGGTTCTGGATCGTCCTGCTTTTGGTACCCTTTTGTATAACGACCTTAACATTTTTGGTGGAAGAATGTCCATGTCAACTCAATTCTGCATCTAGTGGTGATAACTGATTTTCTGAAACTTTCTCTAATAAATCACACTAGGTCAAATCTATGAGTGATTCCTCTTTTACCCCCAAGATACCTTTCGAATACACCTCTCACATCATTCCATCATCTAAAGCAGCAATATGTAGGAGATACCGGGACAATATCGATGTTTTTGCTTGAACAGTCATCAAGCTATGAAAGATTGTTGCTAAAAGTTTAGACGAAGCAATTAGCACAACTATGTCTCTATAATTTCTAATTACGTTTTCCTAAAGTCAGCATGTGCTACATGCCTTGGATAGTCGATATTGAACAATTAGCTAATGTTGCAAGTCTTTATTAAGCTATTTAATGTGGAGCTAAATGCCAGCCTGAGCCAGCCGAGATGCATCTCCACCACCTATAAGAGAGCATGAGCATGGAGTTGAGGCCTGGAGCTGTCAGCTCAGGATGGCATTTTACAATCAAAATCATTAATGGATGAGGCACAAGTAAGTTGTAGATCTTTGGTCTAGAGTTCTAACTTCTTAACCGGTCTATTTCTGTATTCTACAGGTCTGTTTGCGATGGGGGCTGATGAGTGGACACTCTATACTAGTCAAAAGCTTCAAGAAAGAAAGAATAGTGCAGAACAAGCAAATCTTTGATTGGGATCTTTCAGAAGAAGACCTCAAGAAAATTGAGACCTTACCGCAAAAGAGATTGATTCTAGCTGTTTGGGTTGTCAATGTAGGCAACAGTCCCTACAGAAGTTACGAGGAATTGTGGGATGGAGAGGTTTAGAAGCTTTTAGAAATTGTGTTCACAGGTCCATGAAGTTTGTTCCGACAGACCAGACCTTTAGCTGTATAAACTTGTTATTGTAGGGTGACAGTAAGTCCTTTCGTAGTATGGCAGTTCCTTGCTTGGAAATTGTTTACTGATTTATTATATCCACAACATACAATTTGATAAACTTTGGTTAGGACCCATATTTGCTGTGAGCATTGTTCTATAACTCCAAGAATGCCCATCATTTGGCCAGGCAAATTAGGGTTAACCTTTCTTTTTCTTGATATCTTGTTTAATAGTTTGACAATGAATTATGTCTTCTTACATATATTGATGTCGCACATTATGAATGTAGATCAAGTTGCCAATGTCAATTGTGAAAAACTTGGCTTGAAAGCTTGAGATGATTGCTCCTTGAAAATTTAATACTTTCACTTGATTGACATGGTATTTTGACAGCATTTGCTCTTGAAAGTAGACTACCCTTTCTAGAACTTGATTTGGCTATGTAGATACTTGTTGATGGCTTGCATGGATTCCCCACATATCAGAAGATATTCAATCAACATATTTAGCACAAGGATTTACATTGCATTGCAAGTCTTAGTTATTTGATAAAAGTGAGAGTCGTAGATCTCAAAAGGCTCTTTTACTAAATAGTCTAGCTAAAGGTTTTTCAGTGACATGAAACATTAGGTGGGATTTATTAGAGAGTGACAAGTTGTTTATGAGCTCAAGCAAGAGGTGCAAGGACTTCACTTTTTTAAGGTTGTAAGACTTGGTCCAATGGCTTATGACATTAGCTACTTGATTTTGGTGACCAAGGCTGCCATGAAAAATTTCAAATATTGTACAAAGCTCTCTTAATGTTTCGTCATTTTTGGAAACAACCATTCTTACAGAGGTATAGGAAATCGATATATTTATGTGATCTATGTATGTGGAGTGACTCGTCGGCAAGACAAATAAGGATGAGATTGCATAAAGTGTATGTCAAATATGGAAGTCAAATTTGCAAGCCATTGTTTGATAACCTGCAGGCTTGCTTTGGAGGCAACCTCTATTATCTCCTATGTGTGTTTATTCTTATTTCTCATGTGTTTTCATTTAAGCAGTGTCTTTATTAATTGCTATGCAAACACTTAATTGCATGCCACAATCTTACAATACAAGAAGCCATAAAATGTTATGCAAGTATTTAATTTGAAGCCAAACAATAGTAAAGTACAAGAAGATAGCTTGTGAAAAATATGTTATCCAAAAATATCAACTGACCTGTAAAAACACGTGCAAATTTTTGTTTCCTGCTGAAATTGCTAGCCCACGAAAGGAAAAGGCTACATAAAAAACAACACAACTGGTATAGAATTCTTGTCCATTGATTTGTTGCCTTACAATTCTGTTTGCAAAGATACAACATGAAGTGAAATCAATACCACTAGTTTATTAGAATCTTTCACAAATATGTTGTTTAAACCCACAAGTGTATCTCCTTGAAAACCCATACCTTCACAACACAAAAAGCAACACAATCATTCAAATTGTAAAACACCATGATTTGGCAATTTGATACTGTATTGCAAACATGATTTTTACTAAGTTCAGAAAGAACAAAAGTATGGAAGGAAACTCAATAGTCTTTTGCTATGTAGGCAGGGCACTGCACTTTACACTATCAAATTGATTGCGTATGCTTGCTTAGAATATAAATATTTGAAGAACGTTTTAAAATTGTTAATCAAATGAGGAGAAGGTGTGGCAAGAAGACTGGACCAGACATTATGGACACTATTTTTGGATGTTTAGGGTCATAGATTCCTAACCAGCCATTACAACCTCGTCGAAGATGAATAAATAATTTTCTGCCGATTGTCTCTCAACTACCCCACAACAATACTACCTTTTCGTAGTTTTATAAACTCATGATGCTATTAAAGAACCAGGTTATTGTGCAAGTCAAGGAGCGCATTCAATCTCTTTCTCTGTAGGCAGTGGCCACAAACGGCACCAACATCGAGGAACAAAGTCCACACGTTGTTAGAGCTTCACCTGCAATTCAAATTGTCACCTTTACACACTTCAACTGAAAGCGTCGTTATCCCAAGGTTTTTAATATTGAGATCATCTTTTGTCATACCAATGCCTCGATCCTTAATTGTAAGGATCTCTAATTGTAAGGATCCCTTTGTCCCTGCCTAGTTTTATCTGAAACTCAAGTCTTGCCTCATCCCCTTCTCCAACAATAGCCTTATCAGTGAGAGAGCCAGAACATCTGACGCATTGGAAATATGTTTTGGAAAAAAATTGTCCCTGTTGTTGTACAGAGAGTTGATGATGATATTCATCAACTTGGACACCTCCGCCTAGAACTAAAGTTTGATCTTCGCATGGTGCCTGAGTTAGCTACAGAGCTCCCCCTCAATCCAAATTCATCGTTACATGTAGCCATCCATGTATACGGCATGTGCCTCCATTGAGAATCATTCACACGTGCTCCTGCAACTCACTGCCCTTGCAACCACCTAAGGAAGTACACAAGACTGGCGAAATCTTCCCTGTTTTCCTCTACATCCAGAATTTGCAAGAACATGAAGTGCTTTCACAACACAGATCATAGACACCCCTTCAATTCTGAACTTGTGTAGATCCTCTATAGTCACTGCCCTATCAAAAGCCACAACAAGTAAAAAATGATTGAACTTTTTTCACCCAATTGATTGATTGCTAGATTTATTTACTGAGAGTGGTATTGCCAGTGTATGTCTTGTTCAAATTGGCAAACATAATGCTAACTGTTCATAAGAATAAATTAAATTATCTAAGTATGTCAACTCTGGTTCCACAAAGCTTACCTACTATCTGGACTAATTCAAGCCACTCCTGCGTTCCAGAGCTCTTTAAGAAATGTTAACCTCCATAGAATTGAACCAACGATCGACTTAATATTCCTTGAGGAAGATCAAATATGAACTTAATATCGGTAGCATTTTGTTGAAAAGTGTTCAAAAGATGTGTCTCGAAGGTTGGCCACACCAAGAAAATCAGTACTGAAAATTCATTTCATTGCTAATAATCATGCTTTAAGAAAATCATTTGATTGCCACAAAGGCAAATCAATCCCTAGTTATGAATCAGGCACACGTGTTGCTCCTTTGGTCGCTCAAGAATGGGAAGGATAGACCAATTGCTTGTGATTTTCATGTGTTAATCTAATGAAACCTTGTTTGAGGACATTAAGACGATCTTTGCCTTTTGCTTTGTAATCTTCAATAAATACTTTGCTTTTTAAAAATTTGTTGTTCTCTCCCTGCCAAGGAACTTTTTTGGCATCCTCTCTCTTTAGTGATGGCGCCCAGCTCTTTCACCTAGCTCCGCCTAGCTCCTCCAGCGTATCTGTACCTACTGCGTGCAAAGCTGCACCTCATCTTCTGTTCAGATGCGTGCTTACCTACGCTCTACCTCCATCATCTGTTGAGCTGCATTTTATGGGGCTGTCGTGTGTGATCTACGATCTACTACGTTGGATGCCTAACGATGTAACCACTACGACTGCTGGATTCTACTCCTCTCAGCGTTATTACTTAAAATTGTTGCGCATATGTGAATATAACACAGTTGGGCCAATTGTTGGAGCCGAAATTAAGAAAGTGGATATGCAGTATATTGCACAAGATCCGGAATTTGTTAAAAGTGCTTTTGTAACTATGTTCTCTGATCAACGCTGTAGATTGTGATAAAATAACCAGATTCTATTTCAAGTGATATGCTTGTCTAAACTCGTGTGCCTGTCATGGATAGACAATGTCGAAGTGAAGTCCAGAGAAGATCGTTGTGGGTCAGACGTTCATAGTTGAAGTCCCTTCCAGAGTTGCATCCATTACCATCATGTTGGATGGGTCAATCAAGATGTAACCAGAGCATAAATACCACTGAAATAGTCTGCCATATGCTCATAAGATGCTCGTGTAGGATAATAAGAACCAGAAAAGACATCAAAACTGTGTATTTTCATCTATAACAAAGTCCCTGATCAAAGCTTAGAGCAGTCCTAGGACAAATAACACGAATGGGACAGAAGTGAAATTGAAGCTAACAATTTTTATTTTGATCTCTCGTGTGCATCTCTTTGATTGACTTTTGCCTTTGCAACTCACATGTCCAAAATTCGTACTGAAAGCATAATGTCATTATCATTCATTTTCAATCCCTGAATTTTCAAGATGAGTTCGACAATCCTAGGACAAACAACACGGATGGGATAGAAACGAAATTGAAGCTAAAGATCTCTAACTGCTGCCAATTTTTATTTTGATCTCTTGTGTGCATCTCTTTGATTGACTTTTGCCTTTGCAACTCACATGTCCAAAATTCGTCATGAAAGCATAATGTCATTATCATTCATTTTCAATCCCTGAATTTTCCAAGGAGTGACCAAGTTCGTAAAATGAGCTTTGTAGTTTTGCAATTGTAAGTAATCTATTCACTTAACTATCATCTCATATTATTTAATCTATATTTTATGCGATACAAGAGTTTTAGCACAATATCAACTGAGTGTGCAAACAAGGGGAGAGGTAAGAATCATGGAAAAAAAAGAAAAAAAGATTTACTCCTTACTCTGATGGGTGGTTCAACATGACTGGATTTCAAATTTTGTGGAAAAATATTTGCAATGAAATCTTTGGTCTAATGAAATGTTGTTCAATCTGTGGAAATGTCACATTTTCCAACAAGACAAAAGATATGAAAGCTAAGAATATGAGTCAAGCTATCCCACCGTATGCAATAGCCAACACATTATGTGGCAGTATACATATGCAGATAATAAACAAATGAGTTGGCATACCTGTCTTTTATGTAGGGCTTATCCAGATAGAATAAAATACATAGTTTTTTTATTCTCCTACATATATACAATCCATTCTGAAAATACATGTATCGAACTTACAATTGTTGTTGGTCTTAGATATTTCGATAGATGTCACGCGACATGTTAACTCGTTTGTGGTAGGGCGCATTGAAAAGAGACCATTGTTTGATAGTCTTATCGCTTGCAACTTGAATAGAAACGATAAGGTTCATGACATGGAAGAGATACGAAATGTTTTAGAACACGTGTTTTGCATAATCCAATATTATGAACGTGTCTTAGTGTATATGAATATGGCTCTCAGACTCGGAGCTTGCCATTTGTATCACTAGCATCGGTCGAAAAAATGTTGGATAGAGAAATGGACAGATTTCAAAACATGCAAAGTGATCCATTCGAACGAGTGTACATATTGCTAAAGGACATAACGCCTTGTAGCAGAACACATGATATTCAAAAAAATGACATATATACATATTCAAATTTACAATTAAGGGATTCAGCGCATGAAAGGAATGAGACTTTGATATTCAAAACTAACATATCCGACTTGCCAATAATAACTAAAGAAAAATTGTCTATCACTTTAGAAAGTGCAATCTTTCCATTCTTGTTTCCATTTGGGCATGGATATTACGATGGCAAAATATGTTACATAGATTACATAAAAAGGAGAGTTGCCACTCAATTTTCACCTGTTAGCCAAATTTTTGACCCCAAAAATCGGGCTAATTTTGAAGCTTAATTTTGCTATAGTATAGAAATCGGCATGCAAAAGCCGCACAATTGCAATGTGAAAATGGCTAAAAATTGCCAATTAGCCCGCCCGTAATGTGACTAGAGGAAATTATGGCCTTAGAATTAAAATTTTTTATGGTCTTTAAAAATTGGGCTATAGTATAGTTTCAGCTACTATGCCAAAATCTTGCAATGTATAGTGATTTTCGATACTAATATAAGAACCGAAGTACTGTGTTTTCAGGTTGTTGCTCAGTGGGAAGAGAGGGCTCAGTCATCAAAATTGCGAAATTGCAAGTCGAAAATCAAATGGCTAAGGGAAAGGGGTTCTCAAAGTGCAATATCAAAAAAGGAGGGCCAATGGCAAGGGGAAAAGGGAGCATGACCAAATGGGCAATGGGCTAAAATCAAAGTTGAGGCTTCATTAAGAGGCTTAAGAGAGAAAAGATCACATGGTACTAATAAGGAGGGCAACTCTATTAGTCACATGCCAAAATGGCCAAATCAATTTTAATACGCAAGCAAGGTGGAAGACCCTTGATTGTGGATTTGGGAGTTCAAGCATTACAAGAACCCTTATATCAAGAAAATCACATGGGCATGAGAGATTATTTTGAATAGGCATATGCTGAAGGGTTAAATCAACATTAATGTTTAGGAAGTGACAAATGTAGGGCTAAGCAAAGTGAAAAGAAGGTCAGAATGGCAAAGTGACGAAAATAGGTGGGCTCCAAGCTTAAAAAAAAGGGCAAACGTTCTACTGAAAGAGGCTTCAAGTTCTGTTATGAGCAGCAAATTCTATTGTGTGCCCCCCTGTGTAAATGGGTAGAACTGCAAAACACTAGGAGTGCAAGAAATTGCATGTGGAAGAGCTGTGATGTGGCTCTTGATTTTTTTTTGGGTTTGCAGGTGGTTGTTGTAGAAGGCAGTGACTATAGAGGATCTACACAAGTTCAAGATTGAAGGGGTGTCTATGATCTATGTCGTGAGAGCACTTCATGTTCTTGCAATTCGCCGAAGCACATGTCCCACCTGATATTCACCTTTGCAGCTGTCAGTAGAGTCTCCATATTGTAGTAGGCTTCCAAAACGATTGGACCTAGAGAATTAGCCGCGTCGGTCATGAACCAATTGAGGGCTTTGTTGAAGTCGACCGTTGTTTTCTAGCCCTGTTCAACTTTATTATTGGACAATTGTAGGCCCCGACGCTAGGAGTCTTCAAATTTGTCCATGATCTTCGACGAGGCATGGGATGGTAAGTTGGATCTGCTCTTAATGTCGCCGAAGCTGTGAGATATTCCTTTATGAGCTCGGGGCTACGCAAAAGTATTGCCTTCCTCCATTCTGGTTGAGGATGAATAAGTGATAGGATATTGGTCGATTTCTTCTTTAGGAGCTCCTCGAGCTTTCTGGATAATTTGTAGTCGCCTCTTGTCTTGACATCTGGATATTGTTTGATGAAGAGGGACGGTTGCTCCGAATCAGGTACTAAAAATACCTTTTGGTACTAGTGCTTGTGTACCACCACAGGGTCAAGAAGATTGTCGACAGTGCGGGGAGGAACGGTGGAGGTGGATGGAAGATCAGATTTTGGGAGAAAAGAAACGACGGGGGGCGGTGAGGTGGTGGTGTGAGGCGATATGGCACGAGGTGGTGAGGAGCCACGAAGAGGAGAGGCAATCTCAAGCTCTGGCATGTTTGGATCTATTTGAAGGGAGGTGGTGGCTTTGGCCTGTGCGACGTATTGAAGGTCCTGGTCAAAGGTGCAATCTCTACTAGTTCGGAGGTCCTCCAGAATGGTAGTTATGAGGCTACTGGTCACTCTGTGTTGATGGCGAGTCAAATGGTTGAGTAAAAATAGAAAAAAATCAAGTTGGCGAGTCATGATACTGTCGACGAGTCATAGCGCGAGTCAAACTTTTTGACTCATCGAGATTACATAACAGAGCCGAAACTATGCTCAGCACACTAGTAATGTGGCAAGTCAGAAAGATGAGAAAAAAAACCTGATGGCAAGTCAAAAACCTGTCAAAATGCAAGAAAAATACAAACAAAAAACCAATCTCAAGTGTAGATTAATCCTCACCGAATCTATCAATGTTATGTTATATTGTTTCCAATCTCCAGTTGTACCTCGAAGGTTAGTGCATGTTTCTGGTCAAACTAACCTTCGAGGTATAACTAGAGATTGGAAACAATATAACATAACATTGATAGATTCGGTGAGGATTAATATGCAGTAAAAGTACTAATTTTTTTCGCTTGGCGATAATTTTGACAACATAAAATGAGTAATTTTGGAAAATTACCCTCCTAGAACTATTCTCTAAATATCAATTTTCGCAAAGTTCACTAAAGCTCTAGAAATGTATGAGAAATATTAAGGAGGGCTGGAAAAAAAAGTTGTGTAAATGTTAACAGAAAGTTACTGATGTTTTTTTTTGAAAGAGGTATGTTTACTTCAATAAAAATAATCAAAATAAAAAAAAACCCTCGCAAAATTTGGATTTTGCAAACTAACCTTCACAAAAACTGTTGAGAGCTAATCTCAGTAAGAGAAAGCTTCAGTAGGATTGGTGAGAGTTAATAAAAATATGATTGAAATCTGAAGGTTTTTGATGAAATTTGCCTTTTTTAGCTTTTTAACATTTTCTAACAGTGCTCATGGTCCATGCCATCATTCTCCTATTCCTAAAGGTAGTCAAAGTTTAAGCACTAGCTACGTATCAAATGGACCTATTGAACATATGCAACTAGTGCCTAAACTCTTATGATGGCATGCACCATGATGGCCATTAAAAAAAAAAGATTGCTCCATTCTAAGACTCACACAAAAGAAAAAAGGCTATTGCAAGAAAGGCCACTTAAAAGGAGATCCCGCATCTATACCTACCAAATATGGAGGCCACCTACATGTTGGAGTTTGCTAGATAGGATTACACAAACGCAATTGTTCAAGCCACCTATAAAATAATAGCCACTTGATCCACCCATGTGGTGGTAGAGGGTCCTTGGTGTGAGATTGACCACCTAAGTTCAACATTTCTCCTTTTTAATTGGCTGCATTTCAATGTGTATTGATAGGCTAAATCAACGTCACACTTCTCTTAAAAGCTCCATTTTCCCCATTGCTTGTAGATTGCTAAGTGAGATTGCAATAATTTTGTACTTAGGTTGATGACCTTGCATAACTAATCTGATTGTTACTAGTATGCAACTTATATATTATGTTTGTTATGATACTTGGTTGGGACTAAAATTTCCAAGTATTTTGATACAATTTGACTGATTGATTTTTATAATTAAAAAACTTCCAATACCAAGACTCTATTGGTATTAAAATTGATGATAGTTGCTCAACACTAGTCAAGAACCAATTTTACTTAAGTAACTTTGGCCCTTCATGGGCTAATTCATTGGGTGCAATGTATTCTTGAGATAAACTAAACACAAAAGTTGCTTTCTAGAGTGTTATTCAGGACTGGGTACACATCAAATCAGATCCTCATTATATACCAAAGGTTTGTGTCAAGATAGATGATGTGGAATTTGATATGAACCATATGCTCTTGAACAGAAACTCCACATCATTTTTAGCATTATTTTGGCACAAACCCAGTTTGTATGTGGTCATGAGAATTTGATTTGATGGGTAGGATGGACTTCTAGTCTTGAATAACATTCTAGAAAGCAACTTCTATGTTCGAAGATTACATTGTGCCCAATGCATTAGCCTATGAAGGGCCAAGGCTAGCTAAAGAAAATTGGTTGTTATTTGTTCTCGACTAGTGTTGAGCAAGTATCAACAATTTTTTTTACCAATAGAATCTTGATATTGGAAGTTTTCCTATTTGTAAAAATCAATCTGCAATGCCATGATATTAAAATATTTAGAAATCTTGATCCTCACCAAGTATTATCACAACAAAATGTATAAGTTGCATACTAGTAACAATTGAATTTGTACTCCAAGGTGATCATTTGAAGTGAAAATTTGTTGCAATATCACTTAGCAATCTACAAGCAATGGGGGAGGCTTCCTAGAGAAATGTGACATTGATTACAAGCTCTCATTAAACATTGAAATGCACTCCCCAAAAAAAGGAAAAATGCCTTGCAAAAATTCTCTCTTTCAGAGGAGCATCCCAAATTTTCACATAACAATGAAGAACCTTTATTGTAATCACCACCTTAGATATGCATACAATTGATGCCACATGATAGCCTCCCCTCCCCTCCTCCTCCCCCCCCCCCCCCCCCACAAATCCCGGTCTTGTCTTGGGTATTGGTTGGTACAAGACTAGCCTATATTGGCAAGCCAATACACCATTGAGTATAGTGATGAAGGGCTTATACCAATATATTGCTTCCTATCCTAGACTTTTAATTGGCATTACCTTCATACATGCTAAAACACCATTTTAGAAATCATCACAATTCAAAGAGAGCCCTAATTTAATAAGTTCCAACCGAAGTGCTTTCACATTTAGATCAAGAAGCTTGGGTCCAATCAAGTTGATCCTAAAGCATTGCTATGGAAGTGATATTCATCTCCATCGATCCACCATAAATAATAGTTGTCTCCTTGAGGGAGAGCCTGTGATCATGAGGGACATGCAATATCAATCCCACTGGTGTACTTATCATTGGCTAATAGAAAGAAAAATTGGTTGTTTTTCTCATAAGGCCTAAAAGTAGCATATGGGTATGTTGCATGATTTGTTGTACATAAAAAAAAGATGACACAGTGATGACAACTATTGATCACAAATCCCAAAGCCTTTGTCAAACCATATATCGACAACTAAAAATATGGGATCCTAATCAAAGTTTATCAAATCGTATCTTATGGGTATAATTAACCAGTAAACAATTTTCAAGCAAGGATAGGACATAGCCACCCAATGAATACAAGTTTACATGATTAAATGTATGCCTAAAAGAACTTCATTCCTCCATGGAAATCAACTTCCAAACACAATTTGTAAAAGCATCTAAACCTCTCCATCCCACAATTCCTCATAGCTTTTGTAGGGACTATTGCCTACATTAACAAACCAAAGACCTAGATTGAATCTCTTTTGCGATAAATTCTCAATTCCCTTGAGGTCGTCTTCTAAAAGATCCCAATCAAACACTTGCTTATTCTGCAATATTCTTGCTTTGTTGTAACTTTTGACTAGTATAGAGTTTCCACTCATTAGTCCCCATCGCAAGCAAACCTGGAAATTACAAAAAAAAAAAAGGTCATTTTAGAAGTTTGACCTCTAGCCCAAAGATCTACAAGTTTCTTGTGTCTCATCCATAAAATGCTTTTGATTGTTGCAGTTGGTAACTTACACAAATTATTAGCTACAAATTGTAGGTGCTACATGTCATCTTGAGTTGGTTGTACAAGGCACATTGCAAGCTTCAACTTCTCGGAAAAACAATACGAAAGACTCATGCTCACAATCTCTTATAAGTGGTGGAGATGCATTAGGGCTAGGTCTTAAGGCTTTCAATTGAGCCTTTGATAGTTAGCTTTCTCCAGACCAAATAGCTTAATGACAATCTGCAAAACTAGCTAATTGTTCAATATCAAACATTGTAGCACATGATGAATTTAGGAAAATGCAATTAGAGATTACAAAAACATAGTTGTGATAATTGCTTCATCTAAACTTTTACCAACAATCTTAAAGTCAAGCACATAGACTATGCAAGTGGGAGAACATCAATTTTTTTGCTTGAATGTCCTCAAGCTAGGTTGACCAATTGAAAAAGGTCGAGAAAAATTTAGTTATCAACACTAGATGCACAATTGAGTTCATACGAGTCTATAGGATAGATTCCTCCACCAAAAATGTTAGGGTCATTTTACAAAAGGCTAACAAAAGTAGGATGATACAAAATAAATTAACTATAAATGTACCTTACAGCCTGCCTTAGCTTATGCAATAAGATGAGACAAGTAGAAGAAGAAACCAATCTTTGCACAAATTCACTCTTATGAAAAAGGTAAAAATTTTGTAGATTAGTACCTTTGGGAATAATTATTCTTTGTTGGGAAATGAAATCACCTAGACCATATGCAAATTATCCAAAAGAAAGTGCAATGAAGAACAAACATTGTCAACTTCCAAAATCTAATATGAATCAACATTTATACTTTTATCCTTAAGGCAACAAAAAAAAAGTGCAAAGCTTTTTCTTCTAACTTCAAATTTTTGCATAGAATCTCCATTAGTTTATCACAAGATATCAAACTAACTTTTCAATATAAAACTTCAAATTGTCCAAATTAATTATAGTGTATAATGTTGATGTCATAACTTTAAAAATCATGAGCTTGAATTTCCTCTTGTTGTATGATAAGAGAATGTCCACGAAATATACAAATACATTTGAAGGCCACTACTTGTACATCCTTTGGTGTGCTTGTCTCCCAAGAAGCATGGCTTTAGAGCAAGTATTTGACCAAAAGTCATTTAGAGTAATTCACAAGCTGCAGCCCTGAAGGCCTTTCAAGAACTTTATATGAAATTTTCACACAACATTAAAAAATAGAAAGATTCGGACAACAATGAAGGTTGTGTTGAATTGCTGTACTTTTGGATCATAAATGGATCTACACAAGATCCACAAGAGTGATTGGATGCTTGCTAAACAATCTATCACAAAAACTAGCCACAAAAATTGATCTAGATTGGCAATTTGACAATCAACAAGCAAGAACAATCAAATAACATTGATCAATGATGAAATCCGACTTCACACGTGTGGAATGAAGCCCGATGTACGGGCTGCAAACAGAGGATGAAGGCTGAATTACTTTGGTTGCATTTAGATCACAAACACCCAATACAAATGTGGAGTAGCTCGAGATTGCCAATGAGCTCCAAAAAATAATCCAAGTCCTCACTATGGGAGGATGGAATACATAGTAAAAGTCACTTCCTTTGTAAAGTTAGGTGAATTTCCAGCATGTAGTAAGGAACTTAACTTGGCTTTCTTGCCCGAATTTGCAACCCTAGCCTCATTCCTAGAGTCATGCCAAGTAGGTGGCTAGTTGGTCAATTTTTCATCATAAATTTAGGTGTAGGTTCTATAATGTAGGAATCACTACCAAACTCTTTAGACTCAATCTAACCTACACTAAAATAGGTTTCCCACGTGGCATCATGGCCTCACACATGTGGCACCCACTCATGTACATAAGTTACGATATTCTACATATTCTACATGGCTAGATTTGCCAACATTGGCAATTTTTCACACTCCTCCTCAAATCTAGCCTTGGAAATTATGATACTTTTATCGATTACTCCAATTGAAGATCTTAGGTTAACAAATGAATCCTTAGACAAGGATTTAGTGAATAGATCAGCTAAGCAATTCGATGAAAACACATGTTGGAGCTTGATCTCTTTGGCTTGCACCTTTTCCCTCACAAAATGATGAGCAATCTCGATGTGCTTGCTCCTTGCATAGAATGTAGGATTGGTAGCAAGTGGTTGGGCTGATTGATTGTCACAATAGATGATAGGAACCTCCTCCTCAATGACATGAAGCTCTACCAATAGCCTCTTGAGCCATAAGACCTCCTTGCATGTTGATGTCAAGGCCTTATACTCGGATTCTGTGGAAGATAAGAAAATTGTATCTTGCTTTTTGGAAACCCATAATACTATTCCATCACATAAGAAGGTGGCAAATGCACTTGTTGACTTTCGGTCCACTTTGTCAGCTGCAAAATCCAAGTCACTATAGGCTCTTAAGCCAAGATTAGTCCCATTGTCCAAATATACCAAAATTCTTAGTTGATGAGATGTACCTAAAGCTCTTTTGGCCATTTTCCAATGTGACACCAAAGGACTTTGCATGAATTGGCTTAATTTTTCAACACTATAACTAAGATCAAGTCTAGTTATAATCAAATATATCAAGGAGCCTATAAGCCTTCTATATAAAGTGATGTTCTCAAAGGATGTTTCATCACCATCAATAGATGCTTTTACATGCTGCTCCATTGGAGTCTCAATCCCTTTACAATTCTTCATTCCAAATCTATCTAGGATGGATGTAGCATACTTAGATTGAAAAATGAAACTAAAATCCAATCCTCTTATCACTTCTATTCCTAGAATGAAGTTCAATAGGCCAAGATCAACCATTTTAAACTCTTTAGATAAAGCAATTTTTACATCTCTCATTCCATCTAGATCATTTTCACTTAAAATAATGTCATACAATACAAGAATAATGATCTTTCCATCATGAAATCTTATGTACAATGATGGATCATAAGCACTTAAAACAAAGTTGATGGAGATAAGGAAAGAGTTTAGCCTAGAGTAACATGTTCTAGGTGTTTGCTTGAGTCCATAGAACACAATTTTTCTTCATGCTCCTCCTTGATGAAGCCCTCGGGTTGCCTCATGTAGGTCTCTTCCTTATGTAGATCTCTTCCTCCAAGTAGCCATTGAGAAAGGCATTTGTAACATCAAGTTGAAATAGCTTCCAATTGAAAGTAGTAACAAGGCTAATGATCAATCTTATTGTAATTAGCTTAGCCACAGGAGCAAAAGTTTCATCATAATCAATTCCCTTGATTTGCAAGAAACCTTTTGCTACAAGCCTAGCTTTATAGTTATTTATTGATCCATCTTTATTATACTTCAATCTATACACCCACTTGCAATCAAGTGGTTTCTTCCCTTGAGGAAGATCAACAAGGTCTCAAGTATGATTCTCCATGAGAGCATCATACTCCACTTGCATAGCATTCATCCAACTTCTTGATTTACAAGCATCTTATAGCATGTTGGTTCATCAAGCATTGAAGTAAGGAAAGTGTATGAAGTAAAAGATGAAATGTCTTCCCTTTGATCACCTTTGCCATCATAAGTGAGCCTCAATGGCTCGGCCCTTGCTCTTGTGGATCTTCTTGGAGTCCTTGGATCTTGAGGTGGATCATCAAGCTCTTGATCACTGTAAGCTGATATTCTAAGGAATATTCAAGCCATCTTGAAAAGAATACAGACTTAAGCCTAGAACTAGATCAGTCAAGTTTAGGCCTTTGCGCCATCATTGGGGGTTTGTCCCATGGTACCAATTTAATTAAGTTAAGCCTAGGTGGTCTATTTGTCCCATAGTGCCTTTTTGTCAGTGACCACCACTCCAAGTATATATAGGAGTGGAAGAGTCCATTTTGCCAGAAGAACCTCATTTGCCTAATAGAGCTTTATCTTCTTTCATTGAGAGTTCTCCTCTATGACGATTTATAATTGTTACATTGTGTATAATAATTTCTATGAACCAAGTTAATTAGTTTTATTTTATCGTTGGGCCTTTTACAAATAGGTTGAGCCTTTGTGAAGTTGGGTTTTAGGTTAAGCCGTCATTTGTTTTGTTTGCATCCACCCTCAATCCTGTGCGATTAAGCAGTATTTTAAAAACTTTTTTCAGATCTGTTCAACGTTGTTTTGGCTATTTTTCTGACTTCAGAAAATTTCAGAGGTTTTTCTACTGTTCTTCCGACTTTAGCGGTGTTTTTCCTATTGTTTCACACTTTAGAGGTGTGTTTCATCAATAATTCAGTTGCGTTCCGACAATTTCAGATCTTTTCTCCGACTATTTTTTTCGACTTCAGCGGTTTTTCAAAGTTTTCCTACTGTTTTCCAGATTTTAGCGGTGTTTGTCATCTGTATTTTAGCTGTTTCTAGCCATTTTTTTTCAGTCATTTTCAGTGGGTTTCAGGCTGATTTTTACTACACGTTCTCATTAGTCTTCATAGTTGTTTACAGGTTTTTTTGTCACCTTTCGACTCGTGCACAAGTCATATTCATGTGTGAGTCATATTCCTGTGCGAGTCATATACTGTACGAGTCATATGCGAGTAGTAAGTTACCCTTGCACGAGTCATTTTTTTGCGAGTCATCTTCTATATAAGTCATATGCAAGTAGTAAGTTATCCTTGCACGAGTCACATTTTTTTGCGAGTCAACTTTTGTGCGAGTCATATGCAAGTAGTAAGTTACCCGTCCACGAGTTATTTTTTGCACTCTACACGCCTCTGCGAGTAGTCCGTTTCCGTCCACGAGTCATTTTTTGTGCGCGTCCCTAGCAATTTTCTTGCTTTGTGGTCCTTTTGAGTTGACTGTACGAGTCATCCTCTGTGACTCTTGTCAGCTACAAGAGTCCTACATGAGGTAAAAACACGAAAAGAAGAAAACCTTAACCATCGGCAAAATCATACTGCCACGTCTAGTTGGAATACGCCATAGGCATATCTAGTAGGATATCGGCCTTAGACATGACCTAGATGGAAGCCCTATATAGACTAGGGGGAGACCTTTGCCTCATCTATTTATCATTTCTCTGGGCTTGTGATCACCCATTCGAATCAGCATGGCAAGACCATCCAATCCTCTGCCCAAGTTGGAGAAAAGACTTCCAAGGATTGACGCACCGAAGTACGATGGAGAATCAGATCCAACACGATTTCTCCAAGATTTCAACAATGCTTGTAAATTCTATGGGGACGAATCTAACACCGAAAAGTTACGTTTATTCCCCATGATTTTGCCATATTCGTGACTTTGCTAGTAGAGCACGATGGATATATAGAGTGACTATAAATCCCAACTAGACGAATGAACTGAGAAAGGCCTTCCAAGAACTCAAACACGCCTTGACAATTGCTCCTATCTTGCAAGCTCCAGATAACACGAAGGAGTTTCACGTGCACACTGATGCATCGAAGTTTGCCATCGGTGCAGTGCTAACTCAACCCGAAGAGTACAAGAAGGACTATCCAATTCGTTTCCTTAGTAGGCAATTAACAACTGCGAAGATGAACTACACCACAACTGAGAGAGAAGCATTAGCGATGATTTATGCCATCCAGAAGTTTTGACATTATCTTCTAGGTAAACCCTTTGTATTTTTCACAGATCATCAAGCGTTACTTTACCTCGTGAACAAAACTTGCACAACAGGTAGAATTACACGATTGCTATTACTACAAGAATTTGAATTTCGTATTGTTGTGCACAAGGGATCGCAACATTTTGTCACTGATCATCTATCCAGAATACCGAGTAATGAGAAACCAACGGAGGACATCAATGATGACCTACCTAATGCAATACTCTTCCAAGTTGATTGTACCCCCAAAGACATCACAGAGTTTTTAACGACGGGGGTGCTAGATCCGACGTTGTCGAAACCTGCCCAACGTGCACTTACCTACAAGGTGGCACCCTATACACTTATAGCAGGGCAACTTTATAGAAAGGGTGCAGATGCTGTGATTAGACGATGTTTGATTGAGGGCGAGATTATTTCCATCATATCCTTGTTACACAAAGGAGTTGGTGGTGGACACTTTGCCTCAGAAAACATAGCTAGGAAGATCTTACTAGCTGGGTATTGGTGGCCTCCGCTATTTAAGGACACTAATAACTTTGTAAAGGCTTGTGATGTGTGCCAAAGAGCCAAAAGGCCACAATTTTCAAATTATATGCCTTTAACCCCCATCTTATCTGAACAAGCATTTTTCAAATGGAGTATTGATTATGTAGGACCAATCAGTCTCGCCCCGCGATTCACACAGGCAAGATATATTATCGTGGCGACAGCTGCACGAAGTGGGCAGAGGCTCGAGCGGTAAAGAATGCCGATGCCAAAATCCATGTTCGGTTCCTTTATGAGCAGATCATTGTACAATTTGCAATGGTAGCCCACTCGAAATCGTCAGCGACAGGGGTACACACTTTTTGAACACAGTAATTGAACACTTGTTGTCGACCTTCCTGGTTGTTCATCGCAAAAAAGCCCCATATTACCCAAGATGTAACGGGCAGGCTGAGTCCACGAATAAGGTTCTATGCGAAATCCTCACGAACATGGTGGAAGCCAGTCGGTCGGATTGGGAGTTCAAATTGCTGCAAATCAAGGTGGCCTAGAGCATGAAAAAACACAATTCTAGACACCAAAGTTTAGCGGAAGTTTGAGGATCTTGGATCTAATAAGCCCACAAGTTGCCTCGAGGCTTGAAAGACCTCATGCAACAACATGCATTGACATGCAAGAACTTTTAAGCAACATGCAAGCTCATGCAACAACATGCAAGAGCATGCACTGGAAAAATCAGATTCAGATTGACTTCTACTCATAAGGAACGACAGAGCCTATGCAATAGAAATCTTGTGTATTGATTTCATTCAATTCTGACTATCCACTGAGGAGTTGTTCTCCCCCATGCACATGTGCATGGGGGGCTACCAAACTCAAGTGGGTATGTGGCATCATCATGCAAGAAGGCCCACCACGAGTTTGGTGCTAAACAAATTTGCCTAAGTACTCCCTTAAAAACTTTGGCCCCCAAATAAAACCATGTGCTATGTTTTATTTATTTAACTAGGTTTATATTTCAACACAAATTACATGCCGCTTTATGGGCGTATCGAACAACACCCAAAAAGGCCACTGGCATGACACCATTCCAACTCACGTATGGATAAGAGGCCGTGATTCCTGTACAATTCTACGTCCCACCTTTACGGGTAGCCTACGATTTGAAACTAGACGAAAGTCAGATCCTTGCCAATAGGCTATTCCACCTCCATAAGCTTTGCAAAACAAGAGTCATTAGTGTGCACGCACAACAAGTGCACAAAAGAAGTCAACAAGATTGGCATGACCACAATATTAAGTTGAAGGAATTTAAAGAAGGAGATAGAGTCCTTCTCTATCAAACAAAAGTACATAAGGGCAAACTTAAGTTTACTGGCCAAGTTTCCTATATCATTGATCAGATCTTTGCCTCGGGCTACGCTAAACTTAAAACCCTCGAAGACATCCCTCTGGACACGGTAGTGAAAGGGAGTAGATTACGGCGATATCGTGAGCCCTGCTATTCCTTAGACATGTACTGATTGACTATGTGTTATGTGTGATGTTCATTTTTTTTTTAATTCATTTTTCACACCATTTTCCGTTGAATTGCTTACATGTTTAACAATCAATACTTCTTAGGATAGTTGAGGTCTGAATTCTCGCAAATCTAACTCACTTCTATCACTATTGTACAGGTTCCAGGTAACAGCATGCATGACCAGTGATAATCATGTTCCAAAACAGTAATTATCTTACGGTTTGATGCTAGCATCACTTATTCTTGCAATCGATTGCAAGAAATTAATCTTCTCTCAAAAAAAAAAACGACCACTCGCCTAAGCTACCATGCAGCATATTATCCATATTGTGGAGTCCCAAAACTAAGCAAAGTGTTTTATCAGACATGAAACCTAGCAGGTGCACTACAGAAATTCACTTGGTCTCATTTACTGATTTTTCCAAAAAGATAGCAGTGGCTCGTCCTTTCTTGGAGCGGCTAAACTTCGACACACGACTTTCTCAAGTGTGCAACATGAATGCCTGGTGCGTGCAGCTTATTCTACATTTGATGACGAGCTCCAGACATTCAGGATCCCTAGACGCAACGACGAGGATCCAATTCCTATATCACCACATATCCTAAGCCACTTGGGGTTCCTGAATGAAGGAGAGCCTATGCACGACAGAGGCAATTTTTTGATAGGAATTACTCTGCTCAATCCGTGCATCATGAACAGTACACCACATTGTATCAAAATGTAAAACAAAATCTCCCACCATCCTACGCACCTACCTCTCAACAGTATCCTCCTATTGGGGAGTGGTAGTACCTTCAAGAAAATGTGCGACGGGTCATCAACACTCAAAGTGATGCCATGCATTACCTCTACTCTTCAATCAATGAGTATCAGAATTGGTGCAACTTCTCGCAAGAGGAAAACGTGTAGTTGACAAACAAGGTACAAGAAAGGCAGATTTATTCCACGGAATTAGAACAAGAGGTCACTCAATTAAAAAACAAAGAAAGAAAACTCATGGCTGACCTCAAAGAGCTGCACCGAAATAACAAGGACGTTCAAGCACGCTTACAATGTAAGGATGATCTCATCAAGACCATGGAAACACAACTAGAAGGTGAACGACGAAGCCACAGGAACTTACAGACCGCTATGATGGGCAATATTCAACGGATTGATTTCAACCAGTTCCAAGCACCACCAATCCCGAAGGGCACCGTAATACCTCTCACTTCCTATCAGAAATTAACTCAGGTACTGATGGCGAACCAGGCGCAAGCACAACAATTGCAGCAGGCCACTCTAGAAAATCAAACTATGCTCAACACACGGATTGAGAAGCTAGAAGGACAGTTGAAAACATTATGCCAGTAGCTACCAACATTACACACAAAGCATGAAGAAACACATGCCAAGCACCATAGACAACAGGATGCAGAAACTGATGATCCTGGACATTCGCGCTACACAGGACAACAACGGTATAATCCAAGATATCACTCGGAAATGGTGGAACCTCAAAGCACACAAGGGGGTACTACCACGAACCACAAATGAGGCATCTCAACTGAAGAGCCTAACCCCACTACCACTCAACCAGACACCACCTATCAAGCCTCATCACCCTCACTCGATGACACACCCCTCTCCCCACCACATGAACAATCACCTCACCACCTCGACACTCAACCTTATTCACCATCCACTACTTATCTACTCCGCAAATACCCAACCCTCCCCTACAGACTATTCGATTGTACAAGTAACTATATACAACAAATAAAGGGATCTAGATTAGCTAATAGGATTAGAAAGAGAGAGGATTGAAATCCAATAGATTGTGCCCAAAACTATAGGTTCTTGTCAGAGTGGAATCAAATTCCAGAGCATAGAATATAATGTGAACAAAGATTGATTTGATTGAGTTTTTTTTTACATACAAAGTTAAAAAGGTTATTTTGAAACTTATCAAAAACTAATTACATCAAGGCAAAGATCAAGCCTTTCTCCGTGATATGTAGGCCTTCTTTTAAAGAAAAATTTTTTTTTGCATCTTAATAGATTTTGCCTCCACATTCATCGGAGATTTAGGTTGAAAACCTTACATAAGCATAAATGGACTATAACCTGTAGTACAATGTTTTCTACTATTGTAAAAGAAATGTAATCCTCTCATTGAGACTGCCTGTGAGACACATATGTTCTCAACATATCCTCTTTAGTTTGATTAGTTCTCTAAGCTTATCTATATAATTCAAGATGATCAATAGAACTAAAACTAAGCAAGGTTTCAACTTATGGAATACAACTGACCAAAAGTGACCTATAAACATAGAATTTCTATCACTAACAATATCACTTGGCATTCCATAAATCTTTCCAAAAAAATCTGGACTAAATCTGAAGCCTTTGTAGTTGATTTTACTGGTATGAACATAGCTAACTTAGTTAGCATGCCACTACAATCCAAATAAAAACATTTTGTAGTTGGGTTTTAGGATGTCCAACTACAAAGTCCATAGATATACTTTTTCATCGTTTCTAAAAAATATCTAAGGGATGTAACAACCCTCCAGCGCCCAGTAAGTTTCTTGCTCTCAAACGCTATCGGTCTATCATTTTGTAAAAGAACTGCTCCTATCATCAAATCACTTGCTTCAGTTCTAACAACGTAAGGTAAATCAAGATTTTTAATCTAAAACAGGAGCTAAAGCAACCATATTTGAGTTTTTCAAAACATTTATTAAATTCTTCATTAATCTCCAACAGAATCAAATATTGTTCGAAGGCCACTGTTAACAGCACGTAGTGCCTTAATCCTATCTATAAAGTACAGACCAAGTGTTCTTTTAATTAGTTAGCCATGTGTATATATGCAGCAACTTATCAGTTGCTCGATTAGCTCAATAATCTATCTAGTCGATCAATCAAACATCCAAAGGACAATTGTTTTGTTCTTTCTCTCTATTATCACAGAGTATTGTTTCAAGAAAAACGCGACTCTGTCTGCATTCAAACTGTATCTATTCACGACTGAATAATCAATTTTCCAATAATCTAGGTTGTGTGTGTCATGCTGAATGCTCAATTTATTCATGTTCAGATTGATTCTTGCCTGCAAACAAAGATAAACTTATTTGTAGATTACATTGTCTTCTGTGACTGATAGTCTAAGTCGATTGTGACTCTCTAATTTCTGCACCTAATACGATGCCGCAAAGCTAAATCTGAAATCAATCTAATTTATGCATGGCTATGGAATCGATTATATCGATCCAACGACTTCGAAGCTGTGATCAAGTAGGGCAGCCTTCGAACCATCGAAGTCAGCCTGCATCTGATAGACGTAGTTGCATGCACCGAGGATTCTTCGCTCGCTTCTTTCTGTCGCAACACACATACACTTAACAATCCCAACAATCTATATGTGCCCTAGACTTAGCTAGTTGTGCATGGAAGCTAACCAATCACTTGCACCATTGTGCATTCTCTAGTTTCCACTACATTACATCTGGTATTCGTCTCTTAAGTTCAATCCATGGATCTCATTCAATTCAAATTGATTCAAGTATTTTGTGAATGTTCAAATTCATCCACTACAAAAACCATTTCCCACAAACCTAATTTTTTGGAAATTTTGAATATTGAAAATGCAAAAATTCAAGTTCTTTGAAAACTAAACAAAGGATTTTTGCAAAGTTAATCCCATTTGCAGCTTGATTCGAAGCTCGATTCAAAATTGTTCAAATTGAGATCATGTGGAACGTTCAGCCCATCTTTGCCTTCCAAGATTCTTTTTAGTTTCCTTTATTCATATTGCATAGAAAAATGTAAAAATCTCCTAAAGAAAAAGGCATAATCTTCATTTATTTCACTTTATAATAACTTTGCGGTAGAGAATTCGAGCTACGCAAAGGTGCCATAAAATTGTCCTACTATATAGAAAAGCAATATATACTTAGATCCACAATATAACATTCCATAGCATTTACCATATTCATTACTTCACACTAACTCGAGATATACAACACTGATTGAAAACAAATGGTGTTGTGGAATCATATGGTAGAGGAACGAGTAAGATTAACTCGGATATAGAACAAAATATTTCTACAAAAAATAAAATCTTTCCTTCTTTGACCAAATTCTTGACTTTGCAGTAACTTGAGCTGTACTCCGACTAATAAACAGTAAAGCGGATTGGACGTAGAAAATAGTAAATTTGAATTAGATCTTGAACATAATATTAAGCACAGAATAAAATCTTTTCCGTTTTGACCAAAACATTTACTTTGTAATAACTTTCACTTGACAATCCTAGTTTACATGTTTATTGGCATGGTGAGGGCGTGGGGCACTCCAACCAGTGGAATCAGCTTCAAATTTTTATACCAGAAGGGACAAGAACAATGATGTTGACCAGCTTGACAGCTTGGGGTACCTTTCCTACCCCTTATTGTGGGTCTATCATAACAAAATTGTTATGCCTTTACCAATCTGATAAAACCATTGCATCTCTATCTCAAATTATCCCACATAAGTATCTCATCTTGCTATTTTGATCTAACTCCGTGCCAAGTCATCTCCTTCCTGAGAGACCAACTACAAGCTCTCTTTAGAGACTTGAAAGTGTACAGATTCGTCCATCTGCTTCTATTTGCTGGAGGACTCATGAGCTAGGACTAGGTAATACTTCCATGGTGGGAGCAAAATGACCTTTGATGGTCAATAAAATGGAATCAATGATCTTTAGCAATTAGAAGTCAGATGGCAATATGTTGTCTTCTGATCTCCTATTATTTCAGTGATTAAACATTGGCTGTTTCAGAGCATTATAGTCATGAAAGGTCAATGTCAACATAGAGCCTACAAACTACAACCTAGTTCTGCCAGCTTCAAAGATTTTTTATTTTTTCTATAACTTAGTTGAAGTCAAGAGATAAAGTTGATAAGATGTGACTTGTATACATTTTTTTTCCTTTTCTCGTCTGTCCTTATTGGGGGACAGCCGAGTATCCTGCCACAAGAGCTATAAAAGTGCCAAAATAGAAACCATTAAATTTAGTTTGGCATACATCTGAGTAAAGCTTGATGAGCCAACATATCTATTAGGAAGGTATGCTTATATGCATAAGAGTCATGTAAGCTTGATAAGGGGATATGTCGTGCATATAGTTAATATGACAAAGCATGTAAGCTTGGTGGACTCTCTTTAAAATATTGCCTATGACATACTGTTTTTGAGTAATGACATGCATAACTGATTATCTAATCTTATGCTTGAACACAAGTGCCAAAAAACTCTTAACACACCTGTGCTGGAGATTTTTCATGTTTTGCTGCGATCTCCAAGATCAGGGGATTTTGGATTAGATCATTTGCACCATAGAATATATTAGGAGCACCAAGTGTTGAATAAGCAGTCACATGAATGCCTTTACTGGTGCAGTAATTCTTCAGGTGTTTCTGCTGCCACATTGGATGGACCTCAACCTGCATCAACCACATCAGATTTTTCTGTACATTTTACCTCTCCAGATGCTATTGTATCCAGGTTCACAAATGAACCCTACTGGTTGTTTATTGAAAGCCTTCTTCATGTCAAAAACAAAATTGCAGCTCTTAAAGACCCTTCAGCTTTAAGGTACACAAAAAAAGACTCAAAGAGGCCAGCAGGGTATGTAAATGCTCAAACGAAGAAGAAAAAGATCTTTTTTGTGCTTGAAATTTGACACAGAATCGATGGCTAACTGAGTATTCTTGTTCATTTGAATTCCGCACCTTGCTAAAACTATGTTGAATGCTGCATTAATTTCATAAACGTAGATCAGTTTTCTTGTTTTATGGGCAAGTTGAAGTTGAAACTTATTATGTTATGAGAAAAACATCATAATAAAAAGAAATAGATAGATACAATGCTGCAAAAATATAATCAGTCTGATGTTGAGCAGTAAGCGAACGACCATAAGAAAGCTAGAACTATGCTAAACTGATCTCAAGGTAATATCTGATTTAGTAAATAGTCTCTAAACAATTAGCAAGGTAGAATGAGAGTGTGGAGTCCTATATACAGCGTCTAAGGGCCGAAACTAGGATTAGGGTCTGTGCCCAACCGATAGGACCCAATAATGGGCAAACAACTATTAAGATTTGGTATCTGAGCCTCTGACTGCCCAAAACCAGAAACTCATGGACTAGTTTGGTAGGCAATGAGGCTGCAAAGCTCCAATTTTTGAGCAAAATAAATATTTCGGTGGATTGGGTGCTCAACAATAGGATGTTGATAGATTTCTCAATCTGGAAGCAGATTGCAATGCTACATGAAGGAATGTATCAGACCATAGCCTCTGAGGCTCAAAAAATTGGTGAACAATAGCTTCAAAAGCATGCAGAGTCTGTGAAAGACAATGAAATAGTACAGAAGGAGATTGGGATTTAATGAATGTCAATGACTTGCTAAAATTTAGGTACACCAAGAGGGCTCACAACTATGAAAAGAAGAGGGTTATGAAATTCAATTATGTAGTCGAAAACTTCTTTTGGAATAGTTACCACCAACTTACCGATATATAAGGCCAAGATCTATCAGAAATTGCCCTCTGAGAAATTTTGTGCCTGTTAGGAGTGATTTACAAGTCCACAAATCACCGAGACAGCCAAGTTTCAAGCTGAGAGGTCACGTTTTGAAGGAAACTTGGCACAATAGCCAACTCCATTCCAAAAAATTTATGTTTGGAAGAGGCTGCAATAAACTTCAAATAATGGATGATAGAGGCAACCTAAAGAATACTATGGTTCAGCTAGATGCTAACAAAATCTGGTCATCTTAAGTTCAATCACCAAGGCCCTATTGTATGATCATGACAGTTCAAATCTGCTAGCAAGTATTTTAGTTCCTGTGAAGTGTCTGAAGTTTCAAATTTCATCACGAAGCTAGTGGAGGAATCGTTGCTGCCACTTGGGAGGGGTTATATGTTTACTTAAAATTGGATGCTCACAAGTGAGAAATATCGGCAACCGAAAGGGGAACTGCTTTAATCAAGAAGCAGCCATTATATGAGGTATAAGCAAAACATCATTATAGAACACATGCAGAGAGAGAATAAATGCATATATACTCATAACGCACTAGAGCACAGTGGGAAACCAATGATCTCCACATTTAGACCCCCGGAAAGTATTGCAGAAGGATCCATAATAGCCTAGATTATTAGTCAAGGGAAACTCTATATAGAAGTATCAGGCAAAAGTTGTGAATGCTTCAGCAGATGGTCTAATTCAAACTTCTCCTCCAATGTATTCACATTCAGAGTCCAACCTGAAGCAACATGCCAGCCTTGTAATTGCATGACATCTAGGGAGGGAGTCACCAGTTGATGGAGCATTAGCTAGGATGTACTAGCACGACAACATTCCCTTGCCTGTGTCGAGACATCCATCGTATACGATTAGAGAAACATTCTAATGTTTGGGCCAGATACCATTATGTAGCTCTGAGATGTTGATGACCAGTTTATTGGAGGACAATAATATATACATCCATGCAACATTGGATGGGGGGACATTTAGCCCCATTCCATTAACGGCATTGTTGCCTACTCACAATGTAGGTCATACTTAGTGAAATCCATTCACAACTAGTAGGGTGGGAAGGTTGCAAAGAGATGGGAGTAGGGATGGGGAGTGAGGCCATAGATCTTTTTGGAGCAATAGATGTGCTGCAATTTAGTGCTAATATCAAGAACATGAACAAGGCAGCAGAAGCTATTGTCAAGGATCAACAATGCCATTTTTTTCGGCCCATTGCAACTTGCGGAAAGACATTGACAAGCTTTCTTACAATCAATCAGTGATTGAGATATTTTAGCAAACGACTTCACTCTATTTATGCCATCCTCCACAACTTTCTGCAATTGGAACTTCTTCAAGATGAGTTGAAGAAGCTAGTGGTTCTGACAATTGGCTTGGTTGAACAAGGTCCCACAATGTTGCAAGTTTTGAAAGAGTGATTTCTGAGTGGGTCAAAATCATCATAACCTAATTTTCATATGCTTGAGGCAAACTGGACAACAATGTCATGACTACATTGAATCTTCTATATTACCTCCTAAAATGTAGGAGAGGTGACTAGTCAACGAGACACGTGTCATATGCTCATTGGGACACTTCGTCCAATGAATGAGTGACACGTGTCAAGTTTTACTGATCAATTATGACACGTGTCACATGCTCACTGGGACACTTGCTCCAGTGTATGAGCGACACATGTCAGCCTACTCACTAGCCTATGTGTCAGGGTACTGCCAAGTGGCAAGTGTCAACTGTGCATGAAATTGACCATGTGTTGATGTTAGGAAGGGTCCGGGTTAAGGGGTGCTTGAGGATTGTGCATAAGTGAGCCTAGAGAGAGGCATTCCTCATCATAATCTATGTAGCGAAAGGTTGGGAAGAGACGAGGCAGCCAAGTCCACCATGTTTCATGCTTTGTGATGTTATGTACATGCAAGAAAATCAATAAGGATCAAAGTTTCAAATCACTGTGTACTTGATGTGCTAGGTTTTGAGTTAAGTTTCAGATTGGAGTCTGACAACACTTGACTTTTTTCATTATCTTGCCTCAAGTTTTCTCTCAAAGAATTGGATTTTGGATTTAACGGATGCATTCCCTTCCTCTTATCAAGTAACTAAAGAGATGAAAGAATTTGTCCTCAGCCCCTTTAGCAGATTGAGGCTAATCAACAAATTTTGCTACTATCTGAAAATTTAGGTCACTTTTGTACGTCTATATGGACTTTTGAGGAGTTCTTTATTTCAGTATGTTTCTGTCGATCGCGGACACTTTTCATGCACTTACATCTTGTCAATTAGGTGTCTAGAAGCTAAGATATTGATGATCCCAAGTTTGGCCAAATTTGGCACTTCATCTTTTTCATGTGTCAACAACTGGTCAAATTCTCATTGCACTGCAGCATATGTAACTAGTCTTTAAATAGATAAGAAACAACAACCCTTTTGTTGTTGTATATTATCATGTCACAACAAAGTTAGGCACAATATTTTCAGGTTTTTGGCATGCAAATGGTGAATCAAGTAAACCAAGTCACAAGCATAGAGACCCTCTACAATTCATATGGTGCCCAAGTTTCTCCTATAGTTGTTTAAGGATAATGCACATTCGTGTGACAAAAATAGAAGCTATAAATAGCAAGGCATGTAACAAACAATCAAGCACCAAATTCAAGCACATTTTAAGTTACTATAAAAAGCACATTCACAAGCACAGTGACAGTTGCAGCAGATGTACTGTAGGATGACATACCTGATTTACAGCTGGGATAATCTTGGCGTATTCAAGAAGATCCTCCAGCTTCTTCACAGAGAAGTTACTTACACCAATAGCTTTTGTGAGACCGAGTTCAACAAAGGTTTCAAGTGCTTGCCATGTACTCTTTATGTCTAACGGCAAAAAGTCATTGTCATCTGGAGCCTGTTTCTTCTCACCTTTGGTTTTCACAGGCCAATGTATGAGGTACAAATCGACATAGTCAAGCTGCAATGCACTGCATACATGGCTAGTTCAGATTTCTAACTAGCAGCATCTCATAGCACAAGTACACTAGTCAAGAAAACAAGCTAATACAACTGCATTTTTATGCACAATGAGCTAAGCAGCTCACCTCACTACTTGGAAATCCTTCAACCCACCTTTCAAGGGGTACAGTTTTGAATGCAACAACTATAAAACTATCCTTGCATTGCAAGCTAAGGTTTACATACATGAAATTTGTACCTACTATTTTGATAGTTTTCTTCCCTACAATGACTTTAAGTCAAGCTTTCGAAGAAAAGGGAACTGGCGGTCTATGATGGCAAGGCACAAAAAAACATTTTTGGTTGATATACACATAAATACCCTCAATATGGATCTTGCAGCCCATGAACAAAGGTAGAAGCTCTAAGTGTTGAAGTCCACAAAAGAATAAGTGCACCAGAGCTATCAGCACACAATTTTTGAGAAATCTTGCTTGCACCATATACTAGAAAGCATCAATGGACTCACCTACTACATTCAACCAAGAACTCATGGATCACAAGCTCAAAATTTGCCTTGATAAGTGTCATGCCCAGGAAATAGGACATGAGAATAACCAAACCATCATAATGCAATATTAGTGCTCACCCCCAAATGGAAGCTCACCCCCAAGTGGGAGTAATCCCATAAGCAACATCCAAGTTCGCTCACTTAGGGCCTAACTCCCATACCACCAAAGCCCACCTACATCTAGGAGATTGCACAGTTGAGTAGACTCCATAGTTTCATGCCCACAAAGCTTTGGCCCAAGATTTATATCCCATAAGGAGGTCAAAGGGCCTATCCTGATCCAAAAATTGATTATAGTTATTGACCATTGGAATTGCTAGTGTTCCATAGCTTGGGAACTAGATCTATTCGGTTGGTTTGATCCACTATATGTTCCCTTTGTTTCCCTTGTCTCAACATCCTAGTTTGGATCCTTGGGAGAGGACATGATACATAGTCTCATTTGGTTGTCCATGCCTCACACCTAGAGAATGAATGAGTAAACGAATGTTGAAACCCACCCTTATATTAGCTACAGCCCTAGCCATATTCCAAGATTGCCAATGCATGTCCATTCTAATGGTTCTATGACCTGATCAAATTCTAGACATATACCCGTAGCTTTTACCATTAAAGGTATCCCTTAGCCATCAGTCTAGTACCAACTACCATTTGTTGGTTTCAAGTCAATTAATCATAACTAACTCTACCATACCCCTAAATAGTCAAAGACATAATACTTCCCTCCTGAAAACATTTTTGACGTAAAAAGTCAAGTATCAAACAACAAGTCATCTCTAAAATCTTGGACACGTATTCAAAATGAATATGATTCATCAACCTCCCTTCTGTTGATCCAATAGTACCTACATATAGGGGATCTGTCCTCAAATCGGCTAGTCATCCTCAAAAGATAATAAATCTCCTTCATATGGATTTTTTAAAGTAATCCATCACATGAAGTTTCGAATATACCAAGATGCTTTTTAAAAAACATCAACTTAGACCTCAAAACGGGCCTAGAATCCATCATAGATAACTTGAAGTCTCATGGGAGTTTGCCCTTAATAAATTGCTTTCTTCAAACTCGAATTTACCCTAGTGACTTGCATCGTATCTGTCTCAATCCTAAGATATTGGACATCTTCTAATGCGATCTAATCCATCCACTACCGTTGTACAAGATCATTGATTATCAAGCACTATACTCTCTTGTTATTAGATTAGCAACCAAAGATATTCAATAAGCAATATATAAACATATTGGAATTGTCCCTAAGGGCAATATGCTTATCTATCAAGCAACACCAGTCAAAAGTTTATCCACTCACTACCTATTGATTGAATCTAATTAGACAAAACTCATCAAGTCATAGATCGTTGACCATCCAAAGTTTCTTTGGTCTCAGGTTCAAGCCTTTCCTTGGAAACCAAGAAGCAGTTCTTATTCTCATAATTCTAGAAATGTTCAAGTGATCCAATTTTCTTGACCTCATCATATTGTAACATTGATTCAAATTCTAATAAATCTTATTTGAAGAATTCATTCCAAATCTCACTGGAAACCCATTTTACTACGAAGGTCACAAATTCCAATCTATCCTCATACAGGTCGCTTATGCACATGCACTAACCTCTACACATTGATAAACTCAGTACCAAGAGAGTAAGAGTTCAAAGAATAATTCAGTGCATTACCTGACCACAGAATAGTGCATTTCCAGGCAATGAGAGAGTTGTGTTCTACTTGAGATCCATCGTTGAATTCAATCACAAGGCACCTTGAAACCCGGGCCCCGTATCTAGTCACTTCTTGTACAGTCTGTAGATAACGTGCACTTCATGGAACATCAAGACGAGTTACAATTCAGAACTGTATCAAGAAAATCATCTTATTAATCAGCTATAGAAATGATCGATAATCACTTACCATGTAAAATTGATCCTTAAGTAGCCGCTTAATAGAGATGAATTCATCAGTAGTCAAGACATGCTACTATGCACAAAAGTGATTTTATATTAATACCTCGTGAACGAACTGTATCGTCTCATCTTACACATACATGAAGTATTATAGCAACTCAGTGAAACATGGACCTTGATCGACCAGCTCAAATATCAATTCACACAAGTTAATTATCCAAACAAAATCGGACGTTTACAAGAGTGAATCTATACTAATGAAAGTAAACTCTTTGCTTCAGAATATTGAATGTGCATACTCGGCCAAATCTTCCCCTTGGTCGTGACATTCCTTACACACAATCACCTTATCTAAGCATAGCTATAATCATCGGTAGGAAGATTTCTTATATCCACGAATAGTATCGATCTTAGGTGTCGATCGATTGGGGGAAATCCTTAGGTCCCGTGAACTATTCATCTTACCTATCGTCAACTATGAGAGGACTAGGGACGTGACTATTCTAGTGCTCTTTTGATACACTCTCAATCGTCTTAATCAAAGAACTTGGATGATCCTCGTCCTATTAAGGATCCTCTCATGACAATTCATTGACCTCTTGATCTTCAAGACTTGTTTGTGACAAGATCCAAGCCAAAAATATAGCCTAGAGATATAGTTATCGCCATCTGATTGTTCTATCACAGTTGTATGATCTTTACAAAGATATGTGATTATCTCCTTGCAGCCATGCATCTTAGAGCCTGGAAAACTCTCATTGGTTGGAGAGTACAGAGCGATTAGGACGACCCTTGAGATTGGAAGTAGTAACATACCCTAATTACTAAGGGCAATGTGAGTGCTTCCCTCGTAGGGCTTTCTGATGGGACCAATCCCCTGTTGCAAAAATCCCTAACAATAACCAAGCCCAACGGTAGAGCAAAATCTATGCTCAACCCCAAGTGGAAATTATCCCATAGCCAACATCCAAGATCACTCATTTAGGGCCTAACCATGGTGTCCCATACCACCATAGCCCTCCTACAATCTCGGAAATGTCACACCTAAGTCCTAGAGAATCCATAGGCTCATCCCATAGTACAAGGCTCACACCTAGAGAATGATTAAGTATATGAATATTGACACCCACTCTTATATAGCTACAAACTATTTATGGGATTAACAACTCCCCATGCATGTCCATTCTATCGGTTCGATGACTAACTCAAGTCCTAGAGCTAAACTCATAGCTCTTACCACTAGGGATATCCGTTAACCCTAGTTCTTATACCAACTACCATATTCTAGGTTCCCCAGTCAATTAATCATAATCAACTCTAGCACAACCCTAGTCGATTAGAAACATGATAACAAGAACTCATTGAGCCTCGTTTGTCAAGCTTCTAAACATATTATTCACAAGCCTTTTGTCATCTCCATGGATAAAGTCAAACATAATGTACTGGATAAAGGACGTTCTCAATTTTAATTTTGCAAAAGATCCATGAAAGAGGTATCAAAAGCATATCCAAAACTTTCAACCTTTGCACCCACTACACTATAAGACTTATCAAATAAAAATTTCTCCCTCGAAGACGCATGAGAAAGTGGCAAGATAGAAAGAATGATCGAACCGCCTGAATCGATGGGTGGACAATTTTATGGACACAAAGTTAGGTTGCTATGCCTAATATTAAATGAGCTATCTACAAACAGCTAGAATGTATTTATGTTGGAGCAAGAGGTGTGTGTATGAAAAGATGCCATCCAATATGATGATTGGTGGAAGCACATTGTAATAACATAGCATTACATGATGATACAAAAAGAGGATGAAACTAATACAAAATGTGATCGGCGATAAGGCTTAGACAAATCAATAATGGAGCGAGAGAAAGAAATTCTTTTCAGGAGCTAAAAAAGTACTATAAAACATTGTTGAACTAAAATGTTTCACTATCTTTACAAGTTGGATGGATGCCAACGCATTACAGCCAACCGGCAATTGTGATCTGCAACCTGATACCACATGTAGCGCAAGCATCCAAAGGGAGCCGAGAACCACGACTTAGCTTCCCGGCTTTCAACACTTGCCGAATCCACTTGACATACAAGCAACCAACTCGCCAACAAAAATCAGACTTAACCAACTCGAAGTTCTGGAACCAGTGTTGAGGTCCGACTTGGTGCCATGCCAGATCGGGGGTCCCGATGTGGGTAACATCCCTCCACGCAAGTCGCCCGACTTACATCAAACTTAACCAGCTCGAAGCTTCGTTACAAACGAGTAACATCCATTCCAAACAAGTCGTCTCAGACTTAACCAACTCAAAGCTTTGTCATGAGCGCTGGAAGCCAACCTGGCGCGACGCCAGACTGGACAACCATAAACAAGTAACTTCCAAGCAAGCCATCCAACTCAGCCAACAGGTTAGAGCCCATTCCCCAAGAGCTTAACCAATTCACATTCATGCAAGGAACACTCGGAAGCACAAGCCGCGATAGATATGATGACAACCAGTTTTTGGACCGAATGGTCCCGACGGCATACCGCTGGCATCCCGGGATACGACCCTCAACTATGTGACAGATCAAAAAGATTTGAAGCGGCCAGAATACGAAGATAATACTTTATGGGTGTCATGACTCATACGAACTTCGAAGGGATTTTTATTGGCCAAAAGCTAAACCTTTGTAGAATATTACCAGATAAAAAAATGAGGTTGCATTCCTTTGGATTTCATGGTTGGTTACCAAGGATGAATAAATAAAATGATGCAATTTGGATAATTGTCAACCATCTTAGCAAATTGGCTACAGTTCTTCCTATAAAGACGACCACGAAGGCTTTTGATGAACGATCAACCCAATCTAGATGAAGATCCAAGGTAGCACACAAAGCATGTATGACCATCTCACAACTGCCAGGAGAAGCACAACCAAATTGATGAGGAAAAAGGTGGTCATAAAAACCTTCACGAAGTTGAAAACCAAGAGCCTGAAAAACCAATCTTTAAAAAAAACCTCTCCAACAGCAATCGGACGTACACCGTTGCCAGGCTTCTTATCCAAGGCTATAAAACGAGCAGTACCAAGAATACAAGCAATAGAAAAAGGAGCACGCCCACATGCTACTGAAAAAGCAAACTTGAAAGAGCAAACCACCCACTAGCAGAATCCATCAGGGGAGAAACCAATAGCGAAGATGCTTGAAAACCATACTAGAACCTCCAATTGCAGATGAGGACTGCGCAGAAAAGCATTAAAAAGATGGGACTCCAAGAGCTGGAGATCAGAATAAGGTTCAAAGTCCTCAACAAAAGAGGGAAGACTATCATTTGTTGGTGGATGAAGAAGCTCCAAGGCGACCACGAGCCGCACGAGAATACTCACCTACTTGCTCAGGTAAAACACAGTGACGCAACCGACGATGAACAGGTGGTACAGAAACACCATCTGAAATAAAATCCCGCTGAGCAGCAAGCGCCTGTGACACCTAAGGAAATGCTCCTCTTGCAAATTTTCCCATTATCGTGACATAAAGCGATAAATCCTGTCACAAGATCTCCAGTGACCAACATCACCACCCCAAGGAGGTAGAGGTAAACACCAGAGAGGAAAGAGCAAAAAGACACGCCAAGCTGCGATATCATAAAAGTTGGAAGCCAAATGAGACAAAGGTAAGGACAAAGCTCTCTGGACGTCCACAAAGGGTATGTGTGCATAAAGACGAGGACAAGGAAAACCTAAGTGGAAGGCGGCTATAATATCAAGGAAACGCATCCAGGTCCAAGCCGAGTTAGGTGGCAAAGTGGAAGCAGGGGGAAGTGCAAGGTCGACATTGGTTAAGGCAAGTTGTTGACGAAAAGCAGAGCAAGCGTTTTGATGGTGAGAAACACCGGCACCTTCCACATAAAGGCGACCACAACTCACACATGGAACACGAAGGTGAGGAGAGGAAGATGAGGAAATCTGTGAAACTGAAAGAGAGGAAGAACGTGGTGGTGAAGATGGGGTGGATAGTATGGCGCCACCTAGCCGGAGGAAACAAGCAAGGAATCCGCAACATCCCAGTGAGCGTCACGACATATAGAAAGCACGAGGAGATTAGTCTGAAGGTGAAGGTCTCTTTTCTCCACGCCGAGCAGGAGGATTGAGATTCGTGAGTTGCGTAGGAGGAGAAGATTCTTGAGGAACCATATTGACAATGAAAGAGAGAATCCCGACTGTAGAAAAAGGTCGGTTGCTGTAGCGAGGGCTGCTTCCAATCCCCAAGAGATAATTTGCATGTCAATCAAAGAGCAAGGACAGGCTTTCTAAAAAAGCCAATGCACAAACGATGCTTCTGAGGTTAGAAGGAGCAAAAGCTATATACAGTGCACAGTGAGAAGGCTGAAGGCAAAGCAAGAAGAACCCACAAACAGAAGCCAGAAGGCAAAGCAAGGACAGGATAATTGTAAAAAGCTAAGCAGAAATGATAATTGCTTGAGAAAGTGATCACTCTAATCTATATGTTGAGGAGGTCACTGGCCATCAAGAGTAATGGGCTACTGGAACTTCAAAACTTTGTGATTCCCTGCTAACTGTCCAATCGCTGAAGCTCTGAAGCTGAGCGCTGCCTTGAAAACGTTGTCTAACAGCTCGCTACAATCCTACCTTTGGATGGGTTTACTTTGGTCAGCCTTCAAGCCAACTTTGGTAGATCTAATATCAGACTAACATCTAATATCAGACTAACTATTCTACCACAGCAGCTACACACACCATCACTACTCTAGCAGGAAAAATCCATAGGTGCCTAAGCAGGGAGGTTAATCCCTTAAGGGTCGCAGCAGATTTAGCCAGATTTAGCATGGGTACAAATGCTTCTGACAATGCAGTTTAAGTTTTCTTGAACTAGCAGACATTTCTGCAGGAACTAACTTCGTTAGAGTCTCAGAAGATAACGCTATAAAATATAAAATAATCACTGTGGCCTACTGCCAGAGGAACACAGGTAAAGACGGATTGAAAGATCCTGTAGGATTGGCCCCCAGTGCACCATCCTCTATTTACAGACCTCCATGCAGAAGAATCAGATTAAACAGATATTCTAGCAGAATGAATCAAGGTACCTTTGAGGCAACACAAGCTTCAACAGATGCTCCTATAGATGCAGAACAGAAAGTGTATAGTTTTAACTTACACAATATGCCAATCTTATGCCATTTAAGAATTCATCTTTCAGCAGAAATTTCGACCTCAGATCCAACCTGAGAGTCATTTGTTTACTTTGAAACTGACTAAAATGGGTTGTCATCACAATAGCCTTTCATGATTTAGATCAGAGGCTTATGATTCTTTTTCAAGGTAGCATTTCTGAAGGCTTCTAGCCGTGTGCTAATTACTCCAAGGCCTATCAGAAGCAAGAAAAATCATAATTGTTGTCATACTCGGAGTATCTATTTCCACATTATTTCTCATCCACCATAGCTTATCTTCTGCATACACAGAGGATTAATTCCACTGATTCTATGTTCAACAATTTGCGAGTTCCACAAGAGGATTAGTTTATGAAGAAGAAACTCCAATCCTCAATTTGCAAATTTGGGATAAATACGTAGGCATTAATTAAAGACCCCCCTCGTCCATAGCTAAACAGCCGTTAAGTTAGATTCAGCTTTGTGCCGTTTCGTTTGCAATGGTTCGTTGAACGGATGCCTTCTTCTCCATTGTAATGGACGCTTGCCCTCGGACGCATAGTAATATACATGTTTGTTTTAGTTAATACTCTCTCTTTCGTTGTCTGCCTGCTCTCCTGCTACTGCTGCGTAAAACATCAACATGGTATAGCTTCCTTCATCGTTATTGCCTTGTGATTGATACCTCCGTGAAGTGCATGACTTAGTACTCACCTTCTTCACGCGTGACGCATCTTTAACGAATGCCTCCTCCCTGATTGGCTGGAGCATTCTTGTTCTACGATTCAGTGTTCTGTGGTCTGTCCACGTGAAAACATGCCCCTGCTAAGCAAGCGGTTTTCCTGTGGCTCAAAGAGATGAGAGACTCTACAGCATGACTTCTACTCTTTATGAAATAGGTGCTCTTATGAATCTCAAACCGAATGGCCCATTCAAAGTTCCAGTCTACCATTTATGGAGATCTGTTTACTTGTTGCTGTTAATTTGAGCATTTGTCTGACAGGGGTCGCGGTGCTGTGGGTGTGTTCATGGCAAAAGCAACATTGCCTATAAAGAAGTGATGTTTCATTTGTCTGACAGGGTCGTGGTGCTGTGGGTGTGTTCATGGCAAAAGCAACATTGCTTATAAAGAAGTGATGTCTGCTCTTGTTGTTGCTTGAAGTGATCAGGGTGATTCAAACATGTCTTTGTTTACAGAAAGGTTCACCGTTGAGAAGTTCAATGGACAAAACTTTCATACCTGGCAGGTCACGGTGAGAATGCCCTTAATCGAAAGAGATGTGTGGAGAGTGGTTGATGGCAGTGAGCCTAAACCTGCCCAAGATGCTGACCTGCAAAGCAAGTGGGAGCACAAGGATGCCAAAGCCTTGTCTAATGAAATCCAAATCCAATTATCCCCTTGAGAAATCGGCACTCCAACTAGGATTTGAGCCTTCAAGTGCTTCCAAATCGATGTAAAGCTTGCCTCCATTCCATCCACTTGCATCTTAGCCATGTAATGATCACCCAACAGATAACTAAGATTAATGTACAAATGAAAAAATAGGAGAGACTAGTGGATGCAAAAGCACCCAATCAACTAGAGATGCATCATCCAAGAAGACTAAAACCTCACCCCCGAGCCATGGTATGTGAAAGCACAAAGAAAGAGAGGAGGCAGGTAACTAAGAACTGAAAACCAAGGATGATAGAGGGCAAGTTTCCACAAGTATACATAGAGTCCTCAGTCTAGTAACATGTGCATGTGCTCATACAACCCTCATGCAATCCAGATTGATTTTCCCATGCAATTATCATTCGTACAACCGTCACACACCGCCATTCACTGCTCCACATGTCTCTAAATGGAGTTTGAGTCCTCACACATTCAATAAACACACTCTTGGCCCGCATGGAATAATAAGGTCCAAAATATCATGCCACTGGAGGTTGGGTAATTAGTAATTACGTAATAACAAAATTATTTGAGGCATTTACAACAATCATATAAGGAAGCAGTGTATTAATTGGAATCAAGACTATTAATTAGAGGCTCTAGTTCCCTAGGCACATATTTGTAGAACAATTTTCTCAGAGAGGAAAATAGGCTCCCATATACAACAGAATCCAGATTAGTCCAGGTATCTCATTAAGTTTTCAGTTACTACACACTGCACAGGCATGTAATATTTCTCATGTTCTCCAGCTGTGTGCAGCTAGCTTTTGGGGCAAATGAGGATCTTATCGCAGATTTCCTAATTAATCAATCTCAGGCTTTTTTCCCATCTTCTAGCAGCTATTCTTCAGATCAACGTACAACACATAAGGTGACAACAATAGTTGCCATATTTTGATACAGTGGGAGGGGAGATAGTAGTGATGAGGCCATGAGGGAGCCTATTGATGATTTTGCACATATTTCCTTGCTTCAAGACTAGGCTGAAGCACTTGTATACCTACTATACAATCGTCATTATCACAAGCTTTGTATTAGGCCGTGTTTTCTAATGGTAATCAATTTATCACACCTTAAATTCTTTCATACACTCACATTAAGAACCCAAATGGGTTGTTCAGTTGGTTAGCTTGACATCCAAAGGTTTCTTTGGTCCCAAGTTCAAGCCTCCCCGTGGAAACCAAGAAACATACACTCACGTTAATAGGCAAGACATCTATTGAAATAGTTTACCACATTTTCTGTTCTCACATGAAAGGCAATGTTTCAAAGGTAGGAGAGAGTTAATGGCATTTATCCAGCTAATAAATTTATCAAGCCTTTGTCAGTCCCTGGATTGATACAGTTATTGGATGACCTTATCACCTAAGCCTTTATAGAAGCTCGTAGGTTGTGGATAAGAATAGGTTATCGTAGTCTCAACTTTGATTGTAGCTTCTTCCTCTAGAGCAAGATATTCACTTATTCAGTTTTCCCTCTTCAGTCTTTGTGAGGGTTATGCTCCATTCAAAATTTCAACGTCACTTCAGAAACACCAGATTTGGGATTTCTAACGAGCAGTTTTTCTAGGAACGTTGGGTGAGGACACTAAAAATCGAGAAATACCATTGAAATTACAAAGATTCCCATCACAGCTCGAAAAGTTTAGAGTATTTTTTCTGGAAACTGACTGGAACTGTACCGCAATCAATGGGCTACTGAATATTAAACTAGAGGATAAAATAAAATATTGCCCTGCTCCCCATTTTCTTATCTTCAAAAGAGCAGCCCTTTCCATTGTGGATCCCTTAGACTGATCTGCTGGTTACTGCCAGATTTGTCAGACTCAGCTCTACTCTCCTTAACAAATTTTCCCTGTTCCAGTAATGGAGTAAGCCCAAAAAAAGCAGCATGATACAAGTTCTTCTCACAAAACAGCTTAGATTTTGAGAATTACCAACCTAATGAAAGCAAGCATGCCTCATGAATTTCACTTATTCTACTGGGATAAATACCTGAGCAAGCTGAAAAGCGTTGAGAACTAGGGAGGTAAAACCATGTTTCAAACTGATATACTTTCTATCGAGCTTGTATATCGTGGTTAACCACTACCGTAGAGACATATGAATACTTCAAAAATATTGACTATGGAAGGTGAATTGTCACACTTACTGAAGACTCTCTTTCAATGCCACCAAAGCTCTTTCGGGATCGTGATGCGTATTCCAAAGCTTGGTGGTAACAAAAATTTCATCACGACTGACAAGGCCTTTTTGAAATGCTTCTTTAAAGGCTTTTCCCAAGGCCGTCTCAGAAGTATAAAGACTGGCCGTGTCGAAGTGTCTATAACCAACCTGCATGGGGATCTCATCAATTTCAATATATATATCAAGTCACCAGGGAAACAGAATTGCACCCAGTAGTCAGTTTTTGTACTGCCATAGAGGTTAAAGCCTTTCAAGGGCGGCTTCACTTTGGTGACACATACATTTGCTAGAATATCTAATCCTCCAGTCAGATAAGCAAGATAACTACATCTAAAGAAGTCAAATTGCTGTAAGTATACAATGCATACAGAGGTGAATATATTTTGTGATAGAAAAGAGGAAAGAAGAATAACATTAATTTTCGTTTTAATCCATCCTTAGCTACATATTGAAATGCTTTTTTTTGTTTTCTTTGTGGGTATATTGGGGAAGGGATCTGTAGAATCTCTTCCAAATGAGTAATGCTAATAAAAAGACTCAGCTGTTATAGTTGCTGAAATTCCCATAGCAGAACATTGTTTCAGGAGCAGTGATAAGCACCTCCAAAGCATAAAGAACTCCCTCCACCACAGAAGATTCTGAATCACTTGGTCCAATGACTGTACCTAAGCCCAGAGAAGGAATGAAGGCTCCTGTATTCAAGACGAAATTGAGTGGAGTTTCACTGCCCATTTCAACCAGATCTGCTTGCATGCGTGTAGGTACTTTGAAATATCAAAATCAAAGCGGAAAGAGTAGCGGCTATCTACGAAATATAGTGATCGAGAATCAGAAATAACGGAGAATTGCTTGATTCCTCAATCAGCTCATACTCTTATGTTCATATTTGAAAAGAGAGGTCCTTCCTGGCACGGAACCCATGACGCAAGGCACACGTCATTGTCCGCCACGTGTCACTAAGCATGGCGACCACGAGTCCGTCCAATGCCATAAGGACCCCACTTTTCAAAGATTAACACGTGGATAGTCATTCACATTAAGATTTACACGTGGATTTTTGTAGTGCATCTTCTAGATGATCTACTTCTTTTTGGAAGACTTTTACTTATAAACTAGCAACTCAATTTTGTCCAAGACTTTTACTTGTAAATTAGCAACTCAATTTTGTCCTGCCAGCATTGCAGGACGCAAAAGCAAAAGCGACCGAATTACGATGCTTAATGAATTTGATTAACATGCGGTGTCCAGTGTAGAGACAAGAACAAAATCAAGGCAAAAGTTGACAAAGAGTAACATGAATTAAAGCCATTAAATATTCACAAGCTTAAAGTGAATTAAAAGCATCAAATATTTACAAGGGAATGATATTTTGAAGTTTCCTCATATGCAAGATCGTCGTTTAGGGTACCAATATTTTCGCGAACTTAAAGGGTGACCAGCCAGGTTATTGCAAACTTTCATATTCTGAGATTTGTAGATCTTGATATAAAAGTTCTCTAATCTATTTGCAATTGGATGATCTTCGACAATTTCTAGTATTTCTACATGAAAGACATCCAAAAAAACTATTGTGTGTCCTGTCAAAAAGCAATTTCTTGGGTGGCTTTCAAGCATGCTCTTGCACACGCCTATGTAAGTTGGTGGTTTGTCCAATGTAGACCATCTTGCCAACACGTGATGCTATTTTTTATAGTGTGATGTACTCGTTCGCGCTCTTTTCGGGGGGGGGGGAGGGGGAGGCGAGAGGTCCTGCAAGAAAGATGTCATTTCGATTATGAAGAACTACATCGTGGAAAAAGATTCGTGTTGAAATAAAGAACACAGAGTGCAGGTGCGCATGCATACCTCTGTGCTGGAAGGTGGTGGTTGAGTTGTTTGTTGCGAAATTTGGAGATCCATGGGCTGCTATTTGTCAGTATGCAATGGATATTTAGATGCACAAGAAGCTGCATGTATAACATTATGTAATTTAGAGTCATTGAAAATGACAAACCCGTGAATCAGTCATTGCAATGTTTGGTGTGTCAGGGATCTCTCTCTCAAGGATTTTCAGCACAGTCTCAATGGAGATTGGGCCATCAATGAGGCTGCCTTCCAAAATCACTGCTAATTGCATTCAATTACGCGCGGCTCATCCCTCTCCAGTCAGAAATTGCAATATTATACCCAAAGTACAAGTTGCGGATTGCATAGTATCCGCTATCAGAGTGAGCTTTGAAATGCTGAATAGCAGCCCGATTTGTTTGTATTGAGGCTAGAATTGGAATCGCAAACAACTTGTAAAAATGCTTTAAAAATCTTGGAAACACAACATAGAAAACATGCCATTTTCGTAAGTTTAAATTGCCAATAACGAATATAAAAAAACTGAGAAAAAAACCAAAACAAATACAATTTTGTATCTTCTATAGGATCTCCATGATGTTGATGCACATAAGCTTCTCTAGCATGTTTCTGCGTTGTAATAAAAGTGCTCATTGTGTAGTTGCTGAGGAAGCCGTTCTTGTATTCACTCAGTTCAATCCCACATGCATTCAAAAGGAACATCTGTTGTGTGGAGGGATAAATACATACCTCGTCAAGTTGCTCCGAAGCCACACCTACTAATGTTTTTGTTTCTTTTTTCAGTTCGCGAAGTAGCTATCAAAGAATTCAAGAGTATATATCATTGCGACATAATGGAATGCAAAAATGCTATGGATACATTTTTTGGGACATTGCATTACATGAAAGAACAAAAAGAAAATGATGTACCTCTTTTGCCTCCGTAATCTCATGTGCTGCCATGTTAATGACCTATTTTCAAACATAAGGAAAAAATGGCAGAGCATGTGCTTTACATATGGAACACGGAAAATAAATACTAGAAATAAATTTAAAGAATGCACGCACCTGATATTATTCCATGAAAGGCAGGAAGGTGAAGTGTGCACATTTGACAACATGATCCAGAGTAACATATTTCAAAGCACTTCATTTTTTTGGATTTTAATGATATATTTAATTTACAACCTTGTCTTCTACTACATCAACTGAAACCAACTGAAACTAGTAGAGTCTAGATGCTGCCGAAGATTCTGATTTTAGATTGATTCTCTGATCAGGAAATCAAAAGTGCTGCAGCAGCAACGCAAGATACATTATGTCACATTCTGCATCTCCTCCTATATCATCGTCTTCACATTCTCGGTCTACTGAACCACAAAAAATATTACAATAAAGAAGCAAGTAATGTAACAATATGAACATGGGATGTATTGATAGAGATAAATTAGATTGACAAAATGTTCTATTCATTTACAATAGGTGATATGGAAGTCGTCAGGAGTCAATTTACGTGTGATGAATATGTGTTCTCGTTTAGTAACTCGAGACAACATCACATAGGTTAGGCCTGGGCAAAATGTTTTTTGAATGTCAAGAATGGTAGTGCCATGGATCGTTGTGCCTTGGGATTTATGGGCTGTGATGGCATATGCCAATGTCAGTGGGAAGGTACATTTGTAGTAGGTTTTTGAATCATACCTAATTTTGCGCACTGTGGACGGAGAAACTTTTATTTTTCTATTGGTTGCATCAAGTTTAATCGAAATAGAGTCTATTTTCTTGGCATTTGTTGACCACACGAAGTCTTCGATAGTTCTAGTTGTTCCATTCACAACTCCATTTTGTATGTCCAAATTTGCAAGAATCATGACCTTTGCATTCTTCACAATATTTTGTAATTGATGGAATGCACAATCCAAGCCATGATTTCAATTCCGGCTCGTCTTCTGCATTTGTTTTCACGGGCACTTTTGTAATGTCATGTTCTTGAAAGATTTTTTGCAATGCATATTGTCATATTTTCTTACATTTTCTATGTGGTTACATATGATTGTGACATCAAAGTTGATCATTTGCAAGAGTTGGTTAAAGACCATCGACAAATCACTGATAAGGAGTTCCAGAATCCATATTTACCCAATGCCAGAGAAGTTGACAAGTCACGGACTAGCCAACGAGCGAAAACAAAGGCCATCGCCTCACTAACATATTTTACGACGATAGGAATAAAATCATGGCTGAGTCGGCATAAATACTTAGATCTATTTGTAATGTAATGTCAAACACCCGTAGAAGGCGCACTGTACTCGTAAGCCTATGGCACAAGAAATAAAAGTAGATCTATGCTCGAATGGGCCTCAAATGAAAAAGGGCCCAAGCAGTTTGAAATGCAATTTGGCTTAAAACTTTTTAGAAAAGTTCTTATGGCACATGGTTTTTGGGTGAACCAAAAATTCCAACCCTAGCCTTGTCTATAAAGAGGGATGTGACACCATTTTGTAATCACTTTACATTGTAAAGAATAGAGATTGAGAAAGAGAGAAGCCTCCTCCTACCTTTCTTACTTTGTGAAGCCGCTCTTTTTTGCTTGTGTATGATTGATCATGGATGTGTTGTTGTTTAATCATGCTATCACATTTTAGAATGATCATTAGCACTTGCTTTCATCCAACTAATGCTTCCCTCGCTTCTATTCACATATAAATTGCTTCATTTTTCAAGCTCTCATGCAAAATAAAAGTTTTGGTGATCTTGATCTTTGTGATCATTATGAGGCAAGAAGATCTCAAGTTTCCATCAAGGAGGAGCAACAACATCAAGGAGGAGTAAGCTTGGAAGGGGTCAACTTCAAGGAGATTCTATTTTTGGATATGGTGATCATGAATTATTATTAGATTTATTGGATGATCTTCTCAACATTGTACTTGCAAATGATCTATTTATGAAGCCAAAATCAGCCCTTGACGTTATGCTTAATATATCGTACTTTTTTTAAGAGTGTGAAAAATGCAAATACTAGCTTGATTAAAACCATATATTATGTAAATAGGGTAATTCCACATGTGTGGAGGCTATTCTCGCATGTGAAGGATAGGCCTAGGTAGGCTAGTACCCAATCTTATGAGTAGATAAGATGATCATTTCTCAAGTTTCTATAAGTAGGATCTACCTCCTAAAATCTAGGAATTTTGGAGAGGTGCAATTTGACTGGACTAATTACATGGCACCCTCACATGTGTGAAATTAGCTTAGACCATGATCACTCTTTGTAAATGCTCCTCATTTTACACCTAGAAAATTGGAGAGTTGAAGATTTTGGATATTTCACTTACAAGCTTGTGTAGATCTTCCATTTGCATGCATTTCTTTGAGTTCAATGCTTTAATGATAGTTTGTACTTTGTTTTTAGGCCTTTGTTTGTATCGTTTATCTTGTACTTCACACATGTGAAGCTATTTTAAACATTTAACATTTGTTTTTTTTGTTGTTCTTGCTTGTTGGTCTACATTGTTTCAATACTAGCATTCAATATTGATGGAGATGAAGGTAGCAATGCATCCAATCCCTCTTGTGGATTGATCAGATACAATTAAGGTCCAAAAGTTTTAGTTCTTCACACTTAATGTCCTAGGCTCCATGTTAGATTTATTATGCTCAGTCTTAAGCAAATCGTTCAAGTAATGAGCATCTTGAAAACCGAAGGCCGACTACATGTTTTCGAACCTCACATTTTCTACATTTAAGATTTTTTTTGCCTTAACCATTTTTAGGCACCTTAGCCTTCTTTGCACCTTAGCGAGAAAAGTGACAGAATGGCCAAGTGGCCAGAAAGCCTTAGAAACCATTCTTAAGGCACCTTCACCTTTTTTGCCCCTTCGCAAAAAATGCGACAAAGTGGCCAGAATGTCTTAGAAACCATTTTTAAGACACCTTTGGCTTTTTCGATTTTTTTGGTGCCTTTAGTCTAAAGGCACCTTCGGCATTTTTCGCCTTTTAATCTAGTTTTCTAGTCATATGACACATGGCATCAATCTATTGATTGCATGAGCCACATCCTTAGGTTAGGTGTCACATCCCATGTGTAGAGGACTGCTCACACATGTGGAATAAGCTGAAGTAGGCGAGTACCAAAAGTGCTCAGAATAGAAAGTTTGATTTAAGTGTCAATTTTGCATGATGATTCACCATATGACAAAGCATCCTCACATGTGTGAGATCTGATGCATGATTAGTACCTCAAGCTCCAAGAAATGTATGTATAGAGGCATATTTGTCCTTAATCAACATGAAACACCAATCTTGGTTTTGGAAGCAATTTTGTGTCAATCTCTCCATTTGTCTTCATTTGTTTCGAATGATTTGAGTTTCTATCATAGTGTACTTTGTTTTCAGGTTGGAGTCCGTACTCTGACAAGTTTTCACACGTGTGAAACCAGCAAGTACATTTATCTTCATTAATGATTGGTCTTGTTAGATTTTCATGCCTACAATTGATCTAGATTGATCTAAATCTTGTGAATCATTTAAGGATCCATTCTTGGTCCTATTTTGTAGATTTCCACATGGTATCAGAGCCAAGTACAAGAGGATTCTTTGATATTGATGGGGTTGATCCAAAACTAAGCCCAACTTGGCAAGTTTTTGGAAACTAGCTAGTTTTTTGAGTAGCGAGTTGGATTTGATAGGTATCCTCAAAAATTTTGGACCAGAACTTGTTGTGGGATGTAGGAATACTTTTCACACGTGTGAGGCCATACAGGTCCAATTTTGGTTGAGAAAATTCAAAAATTTGTATAATTTGACTCACACACTCAAATTGAGAGACTTTTAGTGCAAAATCAAGCTTTTTCTATAGAGATTCTATTCCTATGATTTGTTCTTGGATTAGATCAGCCAAAAAAATTAAATTTGAAGCTTGATTCAGGTGCATTAAATGAGTTTCTCTTATTTTTTGAGTGTATGTTGAAGTTGAGAGAGATATTGCCAAAAATCATAGATTAAGGAGTGCTTTTGCAAGATTGAGACTAGAATCTAAATTTCCATCATTCTAGATTGGTCCATGAGTGATAGGATTGTCTCTATAAGCTTTCAAATTGCTAGAAGACTTTAGGTTCAGATCTCTTAGAGAAACCATAAGAGTTTCTAGTTCTTTTTCACATTCAAAAAATGGCATCAATGGGTGGTTTTTTGCTTGAAGCTAGTGAAAGGCTCACATCCACTAATTATGCTAATTGGATAGTTCGAATGGAGTCTTTGCTTGTACTCCATGATCTTTATGACATAGTACTTGAGGTGGAAGTAGAACCTCAAAGAGGTGTTGAATTGGTAAAGTACAAAAAGAGATGTAGAGTTGCATTACATTGCATAAAAATGAATGTAAGTAATGAACTTTTGAAGGAAATCTCATCTTGTACCACATCCAAAGAGGCATGGGATTCATTAAAAGCAAGTTATGGATCCAAGAATACTTCAAGGATACTCATGCTTAGGAATCAAATTCTTCAAAGCATGGAAGGAAGTAGTAAAAGTGCCCAAAATTATGTCTTTAGGATCAAATCTTTGAATAAGGAGTTGTCTTCTATAGATGATAAGATCAAAGATGATGAGTTAGTTCAAATCATTTTGAATGGATTAGGAGATGATTATTCTATTCTTGTTCAAACCTTTGCTATTCAAGATACACTTCCTAGTATTAAAAAACTTCAAAGTGTGCTTGTAAGTGAGGAGATCAAGACATGGAGATGGAAAGCAAGGATGGAGCATCAAGTTCCAAAGGCAAGAGCAAGAAGGACAAGAAGAAGCTAAAGTGTTTATTTTGTGGGGAAAAGGGACATTTTCCATCCAAGTGCTACAAGAAAAAGAATGCCCAAGAGAAGGACAATCAAGGCAACCTTGTGCTTGAGGAGGAGGAGGAAGAATGCAATCTATCTTTGATGGTATCCTCACCACAAACATCTAATCAAGACACTTGGTGGATTGATAGTGGGGCAAGCTCCCACGTGACTCACCAAAAAGACTACTTTTCTAATCTACTTTCTTACAATAATTCTAAGAGATTTATCTTCACTGCAAGTGATCAAGAATGTGAGATTGTAGGTGTTGGATCCCTTCATTTATGTCGAGGATCATCTAAAAAAGTAGATCTAGACAATGTTCTTTATGTACCTTCAATTACAAAGAACTTGTTGAGTGTAGGACAACTTATGGATAGTGGATTAGATGTACATTTCAAGCATGGAGCATGTTTTATCTTGAAAGATGAAAAATATGTGGTTTCAAGCAAGGGAGGTTATTCAAATTGGATGCTAATGTGATGGTTGGAAGTGTGAACACGGCAAGGGAGGAGCTCACTCAAGTGGAATTGTGGCACAAAAGGTTAGGCCATCCTAACTTCAAAGCTATGGAGACCATGTTGACAAAGGAGCTAGCAAGTGGACTTCCCAAAACCATATCCAAGTGTGGCAAGCTTTGTGAAGCTTGTGGACTCTCCAAATCTCATAAGCTACCTTTCAAGAGATCTTTGACAAGATCTAACTCTCCTCTTGACCTTATACACTCGGGAGCTCTTATGTATCTCACTTTTATTGATGAGAGATCAAGATACTCTTGGGTTTATCTCTTGTCTAAGAAAAGTGAAGTTTTTGAGTCCTTTGTAAAGTTCAAAACTCTTGTGGAAAAGCAACTTAATACTAGCTTGAAAGTATTAAGAAGCGATAATGGAGGGGAGTACATCTCCAATAAGATGAAAGAGTTTTGTGAAACTAATGGCATTAGGAGAGAGTTTTTTTGCACATATACTCCACAACAAATGGAGTAGCTGAGAGAAAGAATAAGACACTATGTGAGTGTGCTAAAGATTTGAGATTAAAGGCATCCCTTCCTATTTCATTTTGGGGAGAAGCTATTTTATGTGCAAACTTTCTATGCAATAGAATGACTAATAGTGCCATTAAAGGACTTACACCTTATGAAGTATTGTATGGCAAAAAGCCAAATCCTAGTGATTAGAAAGTTTTTGGATGTACTCGTTATGTACATATACCTTTAGAAATAAGGAAAAAAGAAGATGCCACTTCATTCAAAGGCATCTTTGTTGGTTATAGTGAAAAGAGTAAAGCTTATAGGATATTTGATCCTATTACCAAGAAAGTTGTTGTAAGTAGAAATGTACTTTTTGATGAATCTCTCCAAGCCAAAGGAAATTTGACTTCCAACAACACTCAACTTGTCAAGGATCGTGCTATGGCTGAGGAGGAGCTTCATGAAGATGAAGACCAAGTGGAACTTACTTAAAGTCCAAGGGTTCCAAGAAGATCAACAAGGACAAGGATTGAGACGGCAAGGCTCACTTATAGTGACAAAGGGGAGCAAAAGATTCTCAACTACTCAACTCTTATACTTTCTTGACTACTATGCTTGAAGAACCAACTAGTTTTGAGGAAGCAAATAAGTCTCAATATTGGAGGAAAGCTACGCAAGTAGAGTTTGATGCATTAATAGAAAATCAAACTTGGAAGCTTATTGATCTACCTTATGGAAAGAAGCCTCTTACTTGTAAATGGATATATAGATTGAAATATAATCAAGATGGTTCTATTCATAAGTATAAAGCTAGACTTGTAGCAAAAGGTTTTTTGCAAGTCAAAGGCATAGATTATGACGAAACCTTTGCACTTGTTGCAAAGCTTGTAACCATTAGATTAATCATATGTCTTGCTACTTCTTTCAAATGGGAGCTCTTCCAACTTGATGTGACAAATGCTTTTTTTAATGGATTCTTGGAAGAGGAAATCTATAGCTTCATCAAAGATGGAGAAGAAGACAAGGTGTGTTTCTTGAAAAAGAGTCTTTATGGACTCAAGCAAGCACCAAGAGCATGGTACCCTAGGTTGCATTCTTATCTTATTTCCATTGGATTTATTGTAAGTTCTTATGAACCATCATTGTACTACAAATGTAATGTCGGAAAGATCATTATCTTAGTTTTATATGTTGATGACATTATACTCACAGATTATGATCTAGATGACATCAAAGATGTAAAAATTTCCTTGTCTAGTGAATTTAGAATGGTAGATCTAGGACTTCTTAAAGTTATACTTGGAATAGAAGTCACTAAAAGTGATGATTTTACTTTCATATGTCAATCTAAGTGTGCTAGATCAATCTTAGCAAAATTTGGCATGATTGATTGTAAAGGAGTTGAAACTCCCATGGAACTAAGTGTAAAAGTTTCTAAGGAAAGTGATGAAGCATCCTTTGAGGACATCACTGCTTATTGGTTCCTTGATATACTTAACCATCACTAGACCAGATCTTAGTTTTTGTGTTGGCAAATTGAGTCAATACATGCAAAGTCCATTAATATATCATTGAAAAAGTGCCAAAAGGGTGTTAAGATACATCTTGGCTACAAAGACTTTGGCATAGTTTATGAAAGGACTAATATTTGTTTAAGAGCATATTCGGACTTAAGTTTTGCAAGTGACAAGATGGATAGAAGATCCATAAGTGCATTTGCTACATAAGTGGAGGAGCTATATCTTGGCTTTCCAAAAAGCAAGATACCATCTCTCTTTCATCAACAGAATCCAAGTATAAAGCTATGACAACAACAACAAAGGAGGTTATTTGGCTTAAAAGGCTTTTGGAGGAGCTTCATGTGATCAAGGATGAAGACATTCCATGCATATATTGTGACAATCAAGCAGCTCAACAACTTGCAAACAATCCAATCTTCCATGCTCGAACAAAGCACATTGAGATTTCACATCATTTCGTAAGGGATAAAGTGCAAGAAAAGGAGATCAAGCTTATTCATGTTTCATCATCAGATTGCATTGCTGATATACTCACCAAGGCATTTTCTAAAGATCCATTTGTAAAATTAAGATTGGATCTTGGAGTTATAGATAGATCTATGCTAGATTTACCAAGCTAGATTTTTGAGGAGGAGTGTGGAAATGATCTTGTGTGGAATAGAAGGCTTCGTCTGAATCATACGAGCTAACATGGTAGTCTGTAATCTCGAGATGTGGCCCAGTGTTAGGAGAGTACACCATGTCTCTGATGCATATAAGGCTGTGGCGGTGACAATGGTATCAAAAAGTCTAAACTTACTTGGAGCATCCCGAATAAACTTCCTGAAACAAAATTTGAGAGATAGAGAGAGAGAGAGAGAGAGATGAGAGAGAGAGAGAGAGAGAGAGAGAGAGATAGAGAAGAGAGAGAGAGAGAGAGATGAGAGAGAGAGAGAGAGAGAGAGAGAGAGAGAGAGAGAGAGGAGAGAGAGAGTGAGTTTGGGAACCACTATTTCAGAAAGATGAGAATCAGCCATTGGATAATCATTGCACAAGCGATGAAAATTTGGAGAGCATTGATAAGTTAAGTATTTACCTCCTGGTAACATTGAACAACAATGATAGATGAG